>VZTY01030085.1:27108-44298 GCA_013400935.1 Turnix velox | reverse complement strand
TATCACTGGATGTCACTGAGATGTTGGGGTGGTGATAATTCAAATCAATTTACCCTCAGTACCATCCTGCTCTCCTGCCCTGTGCTGCAGACCCCACCAGATCACATGAGCAGAAGGCCACCAGCCCAGAGACCACGTGTGAGGGGATTAGCAGTGACAATGGGCTAAGGTCTTCTTTTCAGGGCGATCTATACGGCCTGGCTTGGAGCTGGAGAGCAGCAAATCCTGCTGCCTGGCCCATGGGTCAGCCCACTCATGTGTGTGGGGACAATCCATCCCCAAACAAAGGCTGGATGAAGCTGCTGTGATCAGTGATGGAACAAACAGGGTCTGGGGCTGTGATCTGAAGGGGCCATAGGACAAGGGGCAGTGGCTTGAAACTAAAGCAGGGCAGGGTTACATGAGACACGAGGAAGAAGTTCTTCTCCATCAGGGTGGTGAGACACTGGCAGGGGCTTCCCAGAGAGGTGGTGGAGACTCCATCCTTTCAGACATCCAAGACCAGGCTTCCTAAGGTTCTGAGCAAACCTGGTGTAGTGCAGGATGTCCCTGTCACTGCAGGGACGGGGGGGTGCACTAGATGCCCAGGGACAGTTTGGGGTCTCCTTCTGTGGGGACATTCAAACCCCACCTGGATGCCTTCCTGTGTGACCTGGTCTGGGTGTTCCTGTTCCAGATGGACTATAGATGATCTCTTGAGGTCCCTTCCAATCCCTGATATTTTGGCAGAGGAGATCTGGGCATCAAAGAGGAAATGACCTTGATGNGTCCCTTCCAATCCCTGATATTTTGGCAGAGGAGATCTGGGCATCAAAGAGGAAATGATCTTGATGGGGTGTGTGTTTCTCTGGGGGTGCTGGAGCTGGGGTAATCTAAGGGTCAAGGCAAGGCTAAGTCCTGGGTGATTGAGCAACTTGGTCTAGTGTGAGTTGCCCCTGCCCATGGCAGGGGGGTTGGAATTAGATGATCTTTAAGGTCCCTTCCAACCCAAATCATTCTATGATTCTATGATTCTGAGGATCTAGTGCATGAAGGAAGGATAGAGATGCCCCAAACTGGAGGAGACATCAAATATTCCATCTGCCACAAGATCCAGAGAGAAGGTGCCACAAGATCCAGAGAGAGGAGATGTGGTAAAGGAGAAACAGTGGCTCCTACAGGGGCCAGACCAAGAGATAGTTCTTTTTTTCCCTATTTTTTTTTCAACTCACTCTTTGTGGGTCAGAGCCCTGAAACAGGCTGATGCCAGCTCTGTGATGGCCTCTTTCCCACCTCACTGTGCCTCAGGATTGGTGAGGCTGGAGATGTCACTGTGCTGAGCTCAGCTTGTTGCTTCCCCTCCCTGCTGGGGACAAAGCAGGGATTTGGGAGCAGGGTGAGGGAGCCTTTGTCTGCTATTTCCTGTCATGGAAAAGCACCAAGAAATGAGAAGCAATGGAATGAATTTTGGTGTGTGTGTGGGGGGTTCATCGAATGTCTGGGTGAAGCTGAGCCAGGAAAGGGAGGGATGGTTGTGCATGTCTTCTCTTTTCACAGGGTAAATGCATTAGAAACAGATGCTGGCCCCATCCCCTGCACTGGGGGCTGTCATACTCCCCAGCTGGTCCTACAGGAATCCCTGGCTTTCATGGCTGAAGCCTCCTCACTGTATGAGCCACAGTGATGATGCTATTTCATGTGTTTATTTTATTTCCAGCAGATAAGCAGAATGAGAGTCTCTATCCCAGGCTCTGGTGCCCTTGGCAGACGATTCAAATTGCAATCCAGCAGTCCTCGAAGCCAACAGCCTCCCTTGGGGCTGAAAAAGCCAAATCCCAGCCTGGGATTTGCCCATGTGGATTCTTAGAAAAAAACCCAAACTGTGTGAAGCTGAGCTCAGCCTTGAGCAAGACATGGGGGACACCAGCGCAGAGCTCTGTGCTACAGATTGCAGCATCTGGATGAGCCAGGGTCAGAGGTGCTGGGGTGGCAGTGGCAAGGACTAGGGACATCCCACCCATCCATCTCTCCTTGGGCTTCTGTAGGGTGCTGGCTGTTGGCCTCTCCAACCTCCCTAGCCTCCCCTACTGATGGCCTGAAGCCAAAATTGTGTTTTCACCCCCAAAATCATCCCTCCCTGCTTGTTTCTCCTGCCTTCCAGGCCAGGGATTGTGATGAGAAGGGGAATCATAGAATCATGGAATAGTTTGGGTTGGAAGGGACCTTAAAGATCATCGAGTTCCAACCCCCCTACCATAGGCAGGGACACCCCCCACTAGATCAGGCTGCTCCGTGCCTTGTCCAGCCTGGCCTTAAACACCTCCAGAGAGGGGGCATCCACAACCTCTCTGGGCAACCTCTTCTAGTGTTTCACCACCCTCACTGTAAAGAATTTCTTTCTTATGTAGAGTCTAAATCTACCCCCAATGCTTTTGAGGTACCCAGCACAGTGGTGGGCAAATGCAGACAGTGCTGCAGTCCTGCACGTAGGAAAGCAGTGATGTGCAAAGCTAAGTCATTGTGCCAAGTTATTCATAATTATGCTAATGAAACCAGTGGACTGGGGAAGGCTTGGGAACCACGGGGCTGGTGGGGGGTGCAGTGGGATGGCAAAGGACCTTGCCCAGCATGCCATGGTGGGATTCATCCCAGCTCTTTTCTGTGCCCAGAAACCAGTGAGAGTCACAACCTCTTGAGAAGCTGCTTCAGCCCTTTGTTTTGTCTGGTCAAAACAAGAATTTGCCAGAGATAAATGTGCACAGAGCCTTTCCTGGCAGGGGAATGTCCCTCTCATGCTAAATCTCATTCCAGCTCCCACCACAGCCTTGCCACCACCAGCAACAGGCATGGGATTTGTTCCCTTGCTGCCAAAAAGCTGCATCAGGCCAAGAGATACAGGGAACCAGTGGGGTGAAATAAAAAGAATACCCAGTAAAGGCAAATTTGGAGAGATGGAAAAGCTCTCAAGCAAAAAGGGAGAATTTAGGTTGCTTCAGTTTGGGGGATGGCAGCTTTTGAGATGCTCAGCCCATCCCAAAAGTCCAAGCTTTGTTGGAAAGCAAGAAAAGTTGGTGGGAAGAGATGCAGAGATGTGTTTCACCAGTAAATGGCACCCAAATACCAACTGCTTTTACAGGTGCACCTTTATTTTTCTTCTGCCTGTTGTGCTCAGAAGCCACACCATCATCTGTCAGCTCAGCAAGGAGAAAGGGACTGGAAATAGGTTTAAAATCTGGAGGTGGAACTGGGTGATTAGTACTTAATGCCCTAATTTCTCCCTCTCTTTGGTGATAGATTGGAAAAAAACAAAACCCTAAACACTTATTGTGTGCCTCAGGAGTATATAAAAGAGAGATCCAGCCTGATATGGAGGGATGTAGTGTAGGAAAAGAGATGACAAACTGGCAGCTTGGTGACCTGCAGGGGATTCATTAACAGATCTGCTTATGCATTTGCCAGCCATTTGTTCATGCAACCACCAGACTTTGCACCTTTCCCTTCAGCTGTTGTTATCCTTGTCCTGCTCTCGGTGGCTCTTCCCAAAGTCTTTTTTTTTTCCTCCCCAAGAGGCAGGAGGAGCTCAGCACCTCGCTTCCCACGGGAGTTTTCACTCCTGGCTCCTGCCTTCCTCGACTTGTGATGATTCCCATCAGTCTCTAGAGGTCTCCAAACACACACCTTGGGCTTTGGGGACCTGAACATGGTGCTCTACACACTATAAATTGATTTTCTTCTGGTTCTGCTGTTCTCCCACCGCCTGATGTGATGGGAGACACCTGCTCAGGTTTTACTGAGGTTTTCCTTGTGGAAAAGAAGCATCCATCCCATGGCTGGCCCTCTGAGTTTGTCTAAGTGGAGCTCAGGACAATACCTTTGCAGAAAAAAAACCCTCATAGAATGAAATACTGGCCTGGCTGCAAGCAGAGCCTCCTTATTATTGCCTGGTGACAGGTTCAGATCCATTTCTGGGGTGAGTCTGTGTCACCCCAAATCCAAGTGGGTCTCCTGGTTCCTTCCCCACCAGAACAAATCAAGGACTGTGACTTCCCCAGCCCAGAAAGGCTTCTCCAGACTTGCTTATCTGCCACTTTGGGCTGTAATTTATCTCCTCTGCAGCCTGTTCATTCCCTCCAGGGGATTCTTCAAACTCCCCCATTGCTCATCTGCTCCATCCGTGCTGCCCTGGGAATTGTGTTATTCTGGGAAGGGTTTTATCAGGGATTGGACACATTGTAGAATGATTTGGGTTGGAAAGGACCTCAAAAGTCATCTGGTTCCAACCTCCCACTAGAAAATTATATGATAAATTGATAAATAGGGTTGAATTGTGTTGCTGTAGTAATTCACCAGCTCACCTCAAATCCAGCTCCTTGTTCCTGGCTGCTCTACTTGGGGATCTCCCCCCAAATCTGGTGTCTACAAGCAGAATCCAGAGACCAGCCATCTCAGTCTGGATGATGCTCCTTCAGGTTTGGTGCTGGAGAGAAAGAAGGATAGGAATCCCCATGGTGGAAGCACTGGGTCCATCCACTCACAAGCACCTTTGTTTTAGATTCAAATATATAAGAAAATATAAAAACCCTGCCAAAAAAAAAAAATCTTATTTTAAGATGTACATTTAGAGCTGGTTGGGGTTTTTTTAATTGTAAAGTATTTGTGTGGCAAGAGATGGATGGTTTTCATGAAAGAAGTAATGCAGAGGGATTCAGGGCCCCCAGCAATGTGTTTCCATCCATGAAATTGATTTTTTGGGATGCAGTCAGTGCTTTCTGGAAGAGCTGGATGTAAAAGAAATGTCCACAAGGCAACTGTTTGGTGTTGGAGCTAAGCACAGCACATCCTAGTCTAGTGGGAAGTGTCCCAGCTCATGGCAGGGGGGTTGGAACTAGATGATCTTTAAGGTTCCTTCCAACCTAAACCATTCTATGATTTCTAAGTTCCTTTAAAATTATTCAAGCTCTCTTGAACAGGCTTTTTGAGCTAAATCTCAGTGCAACAATCAATGGTATCTCTGAATTTCCACCACTTTACCTTGCTGCACTTTATAGGACCAGCCAGAAGAGGGCTGGAGACTCCAGGCAAATCGCTGAGAAAAATGATAATCTTAAATTGAAGTCAGAATGTCTTACTCTTTAATAGCTGCTGTGGGACTGGAGTCAGGTCTGCAGCCTGCTCCAAGGAGATTCCAGCTTGTCCCAGGATGTGCTGGGGAAGGAGCCCTTTGGAGCTGCCCAGCCTAAACATCCCAAGGCAGCTCTCTGGGGAGCAGGGAAAGAAAAACATCACACCCTGCAAGGTGGCAAGAGAAACAGGGAGAAGGTGACACTCTCTTGCCCTCTTGCTTCATGTGCCTCGTTAGAATGTCAGCTCTGCTAATGAGCTGCTGGGAACAACCCTGGCACTGGTGGCTTCTAAGACTCTTACATGTCATAGAATCACAGAAGGGCCCAGGTTGGAAGGGATCTTTTAGATCACAGAATATCAGGGATTGGCAAGGATTTGGAGAGGTCATCCAGTCCACAGGAACACCCACAGGAAGGTCCCACAGGAAAGTGTACAGGTGGGGTTTGAATGTCTTCAGAGAAGGAGACCCCACACCCTCTTTGGGCAGATCAAAGAGTCCAACCATCAACTCAGCTCTGCCAAGAACCATCCATAAACCTCCAAGATCTGTGTCTGTTCCTCTCTTAAATACCTCCAGGAGTGGTGCCTCAGTCACCTCCTCGGGCAGCTTGTTCCATTCTTTGGCTCTTTGTTAGTGTGTCCCATCATCCTCCCAGTTAGGCACTGGTGCTGGGAAAGGGAAGGGCATGTTCTCTGCCATCCTGCTTTGAGAGACAGAGCCTGGGGCAGTGCCATAAAATGTGAAGGGTGGCAAGAGAATCATAGAATAGAATCAGAATGGTTTGGGTTGGAAGGGACCTTAAAAATCACCCAGTTCCACCCCCCCTGCCATGGGCAGGGACACCTCCCACCACACCAGGTTGCTCAATGCCTCATCCAGCCTGGCCTTAAACGCCTCCAGGGATTGAGGGGGCATCCACAGCCTCTCTGGGCAACCTCTTCCAGTGTCTCACCATCCTCACAGCAAAGAATTTCTTTCTTAGATCTAGCCTGAAAGCTCTATTTTTCCTTGTGCTGGCAAAAGGGGAAGATCCCAACCCTTCTGGCACCAGGAACCAGCAGAAGGGCAACTGAGGCCAATCCTGGAGCCACTGTTGTCTCCAGCACAGCTCCTGTTCACTGCTCAGGACTTCCCTTCCATGCAGCTTTGAGGAGCAGAGATGAAAGGCCAGGAGGTGGAAAGACAAAGCACGCCTGGTTTATTTTATTTATGACTGCTCTCTGCTTAAAAGGAAACCAACATTATCAGCTCCAGCACCCCCGGGTCAGATGAGTAAATGGAAGAGGAGGGTTTCGTTTATGATCTGCAGCCCAAGTTTGCTCTTATATGGCCATCCCCACCAGGAGCTGCTGCTGCT
The DNA here is from genome assembly GCA_013400935.1 of Turnix velox. Classification (NCBI taxonomy): domain Eukaryota; kingdom Metazoa; phylum Chordata; class Aves; order Charadriiformes; family Turnicidae; genus Turnix; species Turnix velox. Next base: position 37,837 of record VZTY01030085.1, on the reverse strand, counting down.
TGCTGCCACCTCACTGCTACTGGTGTCAACAGGTACAGCCAGGTTGCAGTTGGAAAGCCAGCCAGGGTCTTGTAGAGGTGAAAGGCACGAGGCAGAGAGCATGGTTGAGCTGAGGTTGTATCTACTCCAACTTCCTTGGCTCAGGGTGGTGCCACGTGCTGCAACACAAACACCACCAGCAGCCAGAACATCCCTGCCGGCCACTGCTCCTACCTGCCACGTCCTGATCCTGCCAGGCTTTGTGAACCATGACACTGCCTCTTGCTCAGCCCCCTGAGGAGAAGGCTGGGGCAAAGCAGGTCCCATTTCCACCATCAGTGGCTCCAGCTGGAAAGGAATTGTAGGTTTGGGGCATCATCCATCCCTCCTGAGAGGTGCAGGCAAACACACACCCTGGCACGGGCTGTTGTTTGCTGCCCAGGCTTCCTACAGCCAATATTTGATCATCCAAATAAAACTGTGTGTGCAGGGACCTGATTTATCCTGCTCCTGGCTGGATCCTTCCAAACTCCCCAGGGGCACAACTCTCTCCCTCTTCCCAGTGATTGAGCAATGTCTGATCCTAAGGAGGAGGTGGGATAGCTGTGAGTTCTCCCCACTCAGTTTAACATTGAATTCCTGGTTCCTGGAGATCTGTGTCAGTGTTGTTAAAAGCCCCTCCATCATCTTTCTTCTAATTCTTGACAATTCAGGAGTTTTTCCCAGGTGTCTGGAGGACAAGGTTTACTTGGGGTGAGCACCTCTTACTCCACATCTAATGACTTACTGGCCCAAAACACAAGAAGAAGAGGAGGAGGAGGAGGAGGAAGAGAAGGAGGAGGAGGAAGAAGACAGGAGAAAGAGGAGGAGGAGGAGAAGGCACCTCACTAAAGGGGCTGCAGCTTGGCAGTGCTGTGCTCTGCACAAAGTGGTGGCACAACCATCTCTTGCTGTTTCTCTTCCCCTGGGAGCTTCATGCCAGCTCCTTGGCCAGGGAGCCCATGAGGCAACAGGTCTGGGCACAGCACAGATGGGCCACACTCCCTCTATCAAAGCCCCAAAATTCCTCCCCCAGGGACTGACACGTGGGTTGGAGCTGCAGTCGTGTGCCTGCAGGTGGGTTGGGAGAAGGTGGGAGAGAGAGAAAAGCCAGGAACTGTGAGGAAGGAGGGAGGGAGGAGACCTGTAAGGTTTGGAGGGTGCTCTGGGGTTCAGGGAGAGGCCAGACACATGTGTGCTGGGACCCTGATGGCTCTTGGGAGGTTTCATGATGATCATGAAAGGAGTAATAGATGCAAATTGGAAGAGGGAAGATTTAGGCTGGATGTAAGAAAGAAGTTCTTTGGTGTGAGGGTAGTGAGACACTGGAAGAGGTTGCCCAGAGAGGCTGTGGATGCCCCCTCAATCCCTGGAGGTGTTTAAGTCCAGGCTGGATGAGGCATTGAGCAACCTGGTGTAGTGGGAGATGTCCCTGCCCATGGCAGGAGGGTTGGAACTAGATGATCCTGAGGTCAGGTGGGAGGTGTCCCTGCCCATGGCAGGAACTAGATGATCTTTAAGATCCCTTCCAACCCAAACCATTCTATGATTCATGATTCTGAGGATGCCAAGGTTTGTGAAGGATGAGTGTGAGGAGGATGGAGCCAGGTTCTTCTCAGTGACCTCCAATGATAGGACATGGTGCAATGTGTGCAAGCTGGAGCACAGGAGGTTCCACAGAAATAGGAGAAAAAACTTTGGCAGGGTGAAGGTGAGAGAAGGCTGCCCAGAGAGGGTGTGGGGTCTCCTTCTCTGGAGACATTCAGACCCCAAAAAGATGCCTTCTTGATTGACCTGATCTGTGTGCTTCTGCTCCAGCAGGAGGATGGGACTGGATGATCTCTTGATGTCCCTTCCAACCCCTGCCATCCTGGGGCTGTGTGATTCTACCAGCTGGTGGCTGGGTGCTGCAGCAACCTGAGAGGCAGCTGGGGAGGAGGATGCAGCTTTCTGCTATTTTGGAGAGCAGGAGGAAGAGGAAAGGGCTGCTGACAGAGACTGAAACTAGAAAAATGATGACGGTGACAAAAAATCCTCCTCACATTTAGGGAACCAAATGTGTTTGTTTCCTGATATCCTGGTATCCCAGGGTGAGGGTGGACCTGTTCCAGTTGGATAGGACCAAAAGACCTACAAGATTCCTCAAATTCTGATCCACCAAGGGGCTGGGAGATGTTTTGAACTTGTTTTCTCTGTCTATTTCCCCTCCATCTTCTTCCTCATCCACTGAATAGGGTTGACTATCAGGAGTGTGGTCACAGCTCAGTGTTTGGAACCTCACTGAAGGAAGCCAAGGAGGTGGTGATCATTGGCACCATGTTTTTGGGAGATTTTTGGGCTCATAGTGGTGCTGAGGAATGAAGTATGGAAAGGTTAGCTGTCCCTATATCCCAGAGAGGTTGTGGATGCCCCCTCTCTGGAGGGGACAGGCTGGACAAGGCACTGAGCAGCCTGATCTGGTGGGAGGTGTCCCTGCCTATTGGAACTAGATGATCTTTAAGGTCCCTTCCAACCCAAACTATTCTGTGATTCTATGATTGTTTCTTTGTTTCTGCAGTGCTGGAGGTGCCACAAGCCCAGTTTCCCCCTTGGGAGCTCAGCATGTCTCTGCCCCTTCTGGCAGTGAGACTCCCTGACCCCACAGCTCCTTGCTTGCAGACAGTAAAATTGCTCTTCTCAAGACAAACAAAAGGACACTCACTGCCCCAGGGAGCCTGTGGTCAAGGCAAGGAGATGCTACATTATTTGGTTCCTTCTTCATTTTCATTTTGGCTTACAGGGTTGCAGATGGGCCCCAGCCACAAAGTCTGGAGGCAGGAACCAGCTTCCAGCGACTCCCAACTTGGGTGGAGGCTGCACCCAGGCTTTCATTTCAGTCCCACTCTATTTTTGGGGCTGGATTTATATAGAATTTGATTCTATCTAGTTGTGGATAGAACTGGGCAGAGTGTGAGAACTTCAGCAGGGAGGTGAAGGGATGTTTCATCAATGAAACATTTGTTAGTGTGAGGTTCCAGCATGAGGAAGGGACATAAACCAGCAGCTAGAGCATGATGTGTGGGGATGCCATTAGCTGTGTGATGGGTTTAATCCACAAAAGGCTCATCCCAGACCCATCCACACCTTGACTGCAGTTTCCGGCTCATGGAGCAGCTCTGGGAAATGGGATCAAAGCCCCATCTGCATCTCAGTAGCAGCTCAGGAGAAGCCAAGGCTCTCTGTGGATCTGAGGAGTGTTCTGCACCCATCTTCCTCCTCACATCCTCTGTTTCTCCTCATCCTCCATTAGATCTGTCTGCTGGGAGAAATTATCTTTTTTTCCTTTACTTTTTTTTCCTTTTTCTGGAGCTTTTACCAAACTACCAGGGGGTTTCTAAAACATCTGGAACAGCTCATGGGGCTGGAGTGGTGTGAAACACTGAGGCTGGAAATAGGGTCATGGAAATGGAGGCATCCTGTTGGATTAAAGCTGGAGAGAGGCAACACAGCAGCTGAGAGAGCAACCACCATTCCTGACTGTGGTGGGGCAAGGATGGAGATTTATTTGCTGTGTCCGTGTGGTGAGAGTGATGTCACCAGCTCTGGTGTCCCCTTGCCAAGGAGGAGGGTGGCAAAGACATTGGGAGTGTCCAGGAAAAGAGCCCCGGAAGTGATTCAGGGCTTGGATTTTGCAGACAGGGTGGGAAAGCCCCATTTATTTACTGAGTGTTCTTTATTTTAACATCATGGATTGAAGAGTCTTGGCTGATGGCTCATGGTGTCCCTGAATAATAGAATCATAGAATGGTTTGGGTTGGAAGGGACCTTAAAAATCACCCAGTTCCAACCCCCCTGCCATGGGCAGGGACACCTCCCACCACACCAGGTTGCTCAATGCCTCATCCAGCCTGGCCTTAAACACCTCCAGGGATTGAGGGGGCATCCACAGCCTCTCTGGGCAACCTCTTCCAGCGTCTCACTACCCTCACAGCAAAGATCTTCTTCCTTAGATCCAGCCTAAATCTCCCCTCTTTCAATTTGCATCCATTCCTCCTAGTCCTGCCATGGGAGAGGGTTCCCCAGACCAGCAGGTAGAAGTGGGATGAGATCAAACAGGTGGATACCAAGGGGCACAAGGAAGATTCAGTAAATCTGAAGTATTTAAATTGAGACTGGGGCACTCTGTCCCCCTCCACTGACTGCCATGAAATCTTTTATTTTCTACCCCAAGCATTAGGGAGACAGCGTGAAGGACTCCAGCCTGCCCTAGTGGGTACCTCCACCTGCCAGCCAGCAGCAGGCTGGAAGGATTTAAACCCCATGGATGGCCTCAGGCTTCCTCAGCCAGGCAAAAAAACAAGCTGTGGAGAAAGTAAACATGTCACTGAAGTATTTTCCTCTCGGATGGGTTGATCTTTCCAAGCACAGAGGGACGACACAAGGAAGCTGCTGTCAGGCTTGAATGCACCCACCCCTGACTTGACAAATATTTGAATAACATTTACCAAGCTTTATGTGTCATTTTGCAATAAATTAAGGGGAAAAAAAAACCCTGAAGAAAATAAAATAGAGAGGTTTTGCTCGACTTGGCCAGCTGTGATTCCCTCAGGTAACCTCCCTGCCTTGCTTCCACTCACAGAATTACAGAATATCAGGGATTGGAAGGGACCTGAAGGATCATCCAGTCTTAATCCTTGTGGATGGAAAGCTCCAAAGGGGATGCTGCTCCAAATGTATCACCCATGTGAGCTGGGTTCTTCTCTTGGAAGCAGTCTGCATTCTGCTTTATTTTTTTTTTTACTTAGCATCAGCTTAGAAACAAGTTAAAGTGGCCAATAATGGCTTTGCCAGGTGCTGGCTCCCTCCAGACTTCAGCTCTGAGCGTGTTTGTGTGTGTACAAGTGACAAACAATGATTAAAGAGGTTTTATTAGTCCCATGGCTAAGCTATAATAGGAAGAAGGTTTATCCTTCCCAACAGTGACCAGCACGAGCAGAAGACCTCACTATAAATAGTCTTCCCAACACCACACCTTTGTTCAGGGGACAGACAACACTGTGGTCACCCTGGAGGGTTTTCTGATCTCATTTACCCCCTTAAATGCCTGAGGAGCATAATATTGGACATGAAGATGAGGTCTCAGTGCCACCACCCTGCAAACACTTGATGGGACAAGGGTTTCTCCTCCTCCTCCTCAGGGATCCAGCCAATGGTCCTTTTTATTTGCAGTGACCATCCTGGCCATGATTACAGTTGACATTTCCTTCAGCCCTTTGCATCAGAAGACCTCCTAAGCTGGAAAGCTCATCTCTGCTGCCTAAATTACAGGGCAGAGATAAACACCTCAAGGAGGGGTCCTGTTAGACTCCAGTTGGCTGTGGTGGTCGATGTCCCCTTGTCCTTGAGAGTCTGTGACTGCCCTGTACCTAGGATGTGGGATGTGCTGTGAGGTTGGCATCTTAGGAAAACAAAGCAGCCCAAAGTTGCCTTTGATTTCTCACTAAGAAGGGGACAACCACCCCAAGAGTTTGAGGCCAAAGGATGCAAACTGCTGCCAGCCAGTGGATTAAAATTTGTCAGGAGTCCGAGGGATGGGGAAAGGGCTGATCTTTACACTTTGATTGAGATCTCTTCCCAGCACCTGGCTTTAAGCTGGTGGCTCACCACAGCTACACCCTGTCTGGGCAGAGGAAAACTCAGGGAAAAGTGCAAGTTAGAAGAAAAGAGGGAAAGCAAAATAATTCCCTTCCTCCATACCGTAGGCAGCAGCTTCATTCCAGTTAGAAGAAGCAGGATCTGAACATAAGGAGTGGGATGTCTCTGCTCACTGTTGGGGATTTGGGTATCTTTAGCTTGGAGAAAAGGAGACTGAGGGGTGACCTCATTCAAGTCTATAAATATAGAAAGGATGAGTGTCAGGAGGATGGAGCCAGGCTCTTCTCAGTGACTTCCAATCATAGGACTCAGAGCAATGGGTGCAAACTGGAACACAGGAGGTTCCACAGAAATATAAGAAAAAACTTTGTCAGGGTGAGGGTGACAAACAATGGCATAGACTGCCCAGAGATGGTGTGAGGTCTTCTCTGGAGACATTCAAACCCCATCTGGACACCTTCCTGTGTGACCTGATCTGTGTGTTCATGCTCTGGCAGGGGGATTGGATTAGATGATCTCTTGAGGTCCCTTACAATGCCTGATATTCTGTGGTTAGGTGACAATGAAGGTCCCTTCCAACTCTATGATTCTGTGATGATTCTATGATGCCCTTTACCCTGAGCAGGCTGCTGCTGAACCCCAGCAGGGCTTGTAAAGCCTCCTTCAAATGTCCCCCCGGGGCCAGATGCCTCCTCCCACCCTCCCTCAGGAACCGGCATCACGGTCCCCGCTGGTGTACAAAGGAGATTGCATCATAACTTCTTTTTAAACTCTGGAGCTTTTGAAGTTGGAGCCAAGGTTTGTTTTCATGTCTGCAGTGAGCCAAGACCCTTCTGCTGCTGTTTATGAGAGGTTTCTGGGTTAGCAGGAGCTCACCTCACCTTTGGTAACAACAGGGTTATCTGGGTGGTGTCTGTCCCCACTGGCAGGAGTCTGGGTTCCTGAAGGACTAACAACCCATCAGCACGAGAGAAACCAAATGATGGCAGATTTCCAGCTCTCCCTTCAGCTGTGGCTGCTGAGAATCAGAATAACCTAGCAGGGGAAGAGAGAAATTTTCAAGAGGTGGACCATCCTTCAGGAGCAATGGGGAGAACCTCAAAAAACAGGCTTTCAAAGTCCATGGGGTATGGATGGAGTCTGCTGCACCATTATTCCCTCTGCATCCAAGCTGTAGGAAGACGATGCTCTAAACCAAGTGGAGAGGGATCCCCAGGAGCAGCAGATTTGCCCAAGAAATTACCTTTTCTCCATTTCAGTGCTCATTTTGGAGTTCCAGAGCCAGCCTGTGAGTCCTGACCATGGAATCCTACTCATTGGCAGGAGGACATCCACAGGAGCAAAATTTTGCCCAGTGTGGCTTGTTGCTTGCTCTCTACAGTGTTTGCAGACACCTCTGGCTCCTCACAGCATCCTGGTTTTCCCCAAAACCAACCAGTCAGGCTGTCTGCTTGGCAAAAAATATCCCAAGCAAGGGGCTGGGGCTGAGCTGGCAGCAGCAGGAGAGCGAGGAACGTGCCCAGCATCCCCAGTCCAAATACCTCACCCCGGGCAGGGAGCAGAGAGGGGGTTGAGGGGGAAATGTGGGCTGGTGGATGAAAACTGAGCAGGTTCTGCCCCAGCTTTCCAGTCGTGGCTTGCACAGCACGGGCTTCCTGGCGGACATCTGGCAGATGGGCTGAGGGAGGAATGCAATGGGTTGTGCAGATGGAAGGTGCTGAGCTCAGGTTGCAGCCCGTGGGGCAGGGAGTCAGTGTTTTGTTTATAAACACGGGGTGGGATGATTTAAGATAAGAAGAGGGATGGTAATTAAATTAAATGAAGGGCTCTGGATGAGCCCAAAAGCATCGCCAGTCGCTTTTAATTCCTCCTTGGGCAAAAAAAAGCCCTGAGGGTCTCATTGTGATGGAGCAGCAGAGGATGACCAGAAGTCTCTTTCATCAGCTCGGTGGGGAAGGGATGGATAGTTGTATCCAAACAGGGAAGATTGGAGGAAGTAGAGGAGGGAGGGAAAGTGGGCAAAGGTTGTCCACACACCCCTCGGAGCAGTGATCCTAAAGCATCAGTGTGGAACTGAGGCAGGGTGGGATCCAGAGCATCTCTGCATATGATCAGAAACCCCATTGTGAGCCAGGGGTGGGAGGAAAAGTGGGCAAAGGTTGTCCACACACCCTTCAGAGCAGTGATCCCAAAGCATCAATGGGGAACTGAGACAGGGTGGGATGAAGAACCAAGGTGCTGATGGTGCTAGGAGAGGTGTAGTGATGTTTGAAGCAGTCAGTTGGGTTGTAAATAACTTTTCATATCCAGAGCATCTCTGCAGATGCTTAGGAACCCCACTGTGAGTCAGATGTGGAAGGGAAAGTGGGCAAAGGCTGTCCACACACCCTACAGAGCAGTGATCTCAAACAATCAATGGGAAACTGAGGCAGGGTGAAATGAAGAACCAAAGTTGCCACTGAGATTTTAGTGCTGATGGTGCCAGCAGGGGTGTAGTGATGTTTGCAGAAGTCAGTTGGGTTGTAAATGACTTTTCACATCCAGAGCATCTCTGCAGATGCTCAGGAACCCCAATATGAGCCAGGGGTGGGAGGAAAAGTGGGCAAAGGTTGTCCACACACCCTTCAGAGCAGTGATCCCAAAGCATCAATGGGGAACTGAGACAGGGTGGGATGAAGAACCAAGGTGCTGATGGTGCTAGGAGAGGTGTAGTGATGTTTGAAGCAGTCAGTTGGGTTGTAAATAACTTTTCTGCAGATGTAAATAACATCTCTGCAGATGCTTAGGAACCCCACTGTGAGTCAGATGTGGAAGGGAAAGTGGGCAAAGGCTGTCCACACACCCTACAGAGCAGTGATCTCAAACAATCAATGGGAAACTGAGGCAGGGTGAAATGAAGAACCAAAGTTGCCACTGAGATTTTAGTGCTGATGGTGCCAGCAGGGGTGTAGTGATGTTTGCAGAAGTCAGTTGGGTTGTAAATGACTTTTCACATCCAGAGCATCTCTGCAGATGCTCAGAATCCCCATTTTGAGCCAGGGGTGCAGGACCAGGGAAGGCAATCCTCATCCAGACTGCCTGGGAGAGGCATCTCTTGGTGGATGGGGTGGCAAAGCCTGTCATCCACCAAGTAGAGGACAGGAAAAGTGGGTTAGGAGCTGGTTTATCTCTGTAAGGAGGCTGCAGCTGTACCTGAGCCAACTTAAAGGGGTCTATGGCAACAACACCCAGACCCTGACAAAATCATGGAGTACTTGGAGCATCGAGTGCTGGTGGCTCCTTCTCTCAGGGCTGCTGGTTTGCCCTGAGATCCTCTGCCTCTTTATTTTTCATCCCTGTTTGCAGTGGCCCTGATACACCTCCAAGCCTTAAATGCTTTCCCTGCTGCTCAGATGGGATAAATTGGTCCTAGGAGCTTTGGGATCTCTCTCTGGGAATCAGGAATGAGCTTAGAAGCTCTGGATGCTACAGAACAGAAAAAGTGGGAGGATGGAGCAGTTAATTCTGAGGTGAAGGAACCTTCATAATTTGCCTGTAGACCCAGCTCTACTGCCATCTCAGCTTTGGAACCTACCCCTGGGGTGTGTGGTATGGAAACTTGTGCTTTTTAGCTTAGGAGGTCTTCATTCACATTTTCTGCTGCCAGACTTTGGCAAGGGACCACTGGAAAGCCTAGAAAAAAACACCAACAGCAATCATGGCCAGGATGGTGAACACAAATAAATAAATCAAACCCCTCAGCTGGCTCCTCGCGGAAGAGGAGGAGAAGAAGAAGAAATCCTTTCCCCACCAATGTTTGCAGGTGGTTGATCCAGGCAAGACTGGGGGAAATGTGTGTGTGTGTCTCTCTCCCAGCTGTTGAGGGGGTGAATAGGTACCTACCTGTTTCTAATTAGGGGAATCAACTATAAAAACATCAGGCAGAGCACCCTGCTGATGGTCCTCAAGTTAGTGCTGAGTGGTCTCCTTAAATTCAGCCCAATAGGTTGGGAAACAACTGATTCTTGTGTATCTCAGAGCTTGGCTGGGCATCAGGAGCTGCAGGAAAGAAAGGGACAACCTCGTGGGACTGTGATGAAGCAGGAGGAGCTGCAGGGATGAAGAGACCTGTGCAGCTAGAAGGGTTCAGAACAGCTTTAAAATGAAGAGGCTTCTCCAGTTCCTTGTCACTTTGGGTGAGTGCCACCTTTGGGACAGCCAATGCACTTCCCAACTGGGTTTGTTGGAGTCTGTAAAACACAGCAGCTAATTTATTTGCACTGACAAATCCTCTCCTCTACCCACCATCCCTTATGAAGTTGGTTTTTTTTTCTTTTTCCCTTCCCTTGGGGCTGGAAGAAGGGAGGTGGTGGTGGGGAGGGGAGCCCTGCAGCGTGCCGGGCTCGGGGCCAGCATTCCTGCCTCTGCTCTGCAAACAGCCCACGTTTGCTCTGGCTGCTCACAAGCACCAGGCACGAGTGTGGCAGGGCTTAAGGCTGCACAGCCCAGCTCTAAATTTGGCTCCTGGCACGGGCTTAGCATGTGGTGGGAGCTCTGCATCCCCACAGGAGCAGGGGATGAGGTTAGAGGTGTGTGCTGAGCTCTGGTCCTTGGTCCTTGTCCCCTCATCTCAGCCAGTGGGACAGCTTGTCTCAGTGCCTCCAGTTCCCCCCCTCCCCGTATGTCCCAGTGCCCTCCAAGTACCACCTAGTTCCCCCTCAGTGCCTCCCAGTAAGGCCCAGTGCCCTCCCAAGTGCTTCCTAGTATGTTCCAGTTCCCTCCCAGTGCTCCTAGTACCCTGCACAGTGCCTCCCCAGTGCCCTCCCAGTCCCACCCAGTGGCCCCTAGTATGGACTAGTTCCCCACACAGTGCCTCCCAGTATGGCCCAGTGCCCCCCAAAGTGCTTCCCAGTATGGACCATTTCCCTCCCAGTGCCTCCTAGTTCCCCATCCCAGTATGTCTCAGTGCCCTTACAGTACCACCCAGTTCCCCCTCAGTGCTCCCCAGTATGGTCCAGTTCTCTCTCAGCACTCCTAGTTCCCCCTCAGTGCCTCCCACTATGACCCAGTGCCCCCCCCCGTACTTCTCAGTCCGGAC
>VZTY01030085.1:12651-27094 GCA_013400935.1 Turnix velox | reverse complement strand
AGTGTCTCCAAGTTCCCCACTCAAGTACGTCTCAGTGCCCTTGCAGTACCACCCAGTTCCCCCTCAGTGCCCCCCAGTATGGTCCAGTTCCTTCCCAGCACTCCTAGTTACCCACCCAGTGTCCCCATTAGGGACCAGTTCCCCCTCAGTGCCCCCCCAAGTGCTTCCCAGTATGGTCCAGTTCCCTTCTAGTGCCCCCAGTTCCCCCCCCCCCATATCTGTGGTCCTGGGGACAGGTTGAGCTCCCCATGGAGATGTCCTGAGCTGCCAAAGGGACAAACCAATTCCCCTGAAGGCTGTCTGGGGCTGTGTGGGGAGGCAGAGCACATGCCAGCTTTCATCCTGCTCATCTCCCCAATTAGTCTCCCATCTCCTTTTTCCTCTCAAAGCCCCAAGTCAGATTCCCAGTATGGTCCAGTTTAATGGCAGGCTGGGCTGGAGGGGATGGTGTCTCCCCAGCCCTCTCACACACACTAATAGTTTTTTCCCCCCCTCGATGTCACAGCTGTTAAAGCTACAAAAGCCCTGAGTAATGTGATCTCCTGGGGACCTTGTCCACCCAGGCTCAGGCAGCCCTGGCCCTTTTTAAGGTAGGAATGAGCATGACCAAGTTTGTCCCAGCCGTGGTCTGGTGTTCTCCTCCCTGACCTGCCATGGGGGAGTTAACAACCTGTGAAGAATTGGATCAGCCCATGGGATTCTCTCTGTCCTCCCAGGTCCTACCACCAGGTCAGGGATGGGTGTCCTGAGACTTGGAAGGGTGTGCTAGATGCACTGATGGGCATAAAAAGGTTTTAAGATCTATTTAGGGCAATAAATTGGTATAAATGTAATTAATTCAGACCTTTCCCTGCTGTGGTGCTCTCTCCCAGGAGAACACAGGTTGAACCATGGAGGAGGACACTTTGTGTGGGCCATGGAAAAGGGACCAGGGTGCATGAAGATGTGAGAAAGCAACCCTATGTGTCATTCTCCATGACCTGGAGTCTTCTTCAGGACCTTAAGGTGGGTGAATAACATCCAGGAGAATGCTGTTTGCTCTGGGGGAGGCTGTTGGGAGTCCTGCTCCAGATCATCAAGTTCACACTGGGATTTTAGTAATGATGGTGCCAGGAGGGGTGGAAACCCCATTATGAGCCTGGGATGGGAGGAAAAGTGGGAAAAGGTTGTCCATACACCCTTCAGAACAGTGATCCTAAAGCATCAATGGGAAACTGAGGCAGGGTGAAATGAAGAATCAAGGTGCTGATGGTGCCAGGGGGGTGTAGTGATGTTTGCAGAAGCCAGATGGGTTGTAAATGACTTTTCACATCCAGAGCATCTCTGCAGATGCTCAGAAACCCCATTGTGAGCCAGGTATGGAAGGGAAAGTGAGCAAAGGCTGTTTACATACCCCTCAGAGCAGTGATCCCAAAGCATCAGTGGGGAACTGAGGCAGGGTGGGATGAAGAATCAAGGTGCTGATGGTGCCGGGGTGGGGGTGTAGTGATGTTTGCAGCAGTCAGTTGAATTGTCAATGACTTTTCACATCCAGAGCATCTCTGTAGAGACTCAGAAACCCCATTGTGATCCAGGGGTGGGAGGGAAAGTGGGAAAAGCTTGTAACTGCCCTCAGAGCAGTTATCTCAAAGCATCAATGGGGAACTGAGGCAGGGTGAGATGAAGGACCAAAGTTGCCACTGGGATTTTAGTGCTGATGGTGCCAGGAGGGGTGTAGAGTGGTGTTTGCAGAAGTCAGTTGGGTTGTAAATGACATTTCACATCCGGAGCATCCTTGCAGATGCTCAATAATCCCATTATGAGCCAGGGGTGCAGGATCAGGGAAGGCAATCCTCATCCAGACTGCACCTCTTGGTGGATGGGGTGGCAAAGCCTGTCATCCACCAAGTAGAGGGTAGGAAAAGTGGGTTAGGAGAGATAAAACCCTGTGAGGAGGCTGCAGCTGTGCCTGAGCAAAGGGGACTCAGGCAAAGGGGACTTTGAGCAAAAACACCCAGACCCTGACAAAATCATGTCCTTGGAGCAGTGAGTGTTGGTGGCTCCTTCTCTCAGGGCTGCTGGTTTGCCCTGTGCCTCTTTATTTTTCATCCCTTCTCCAGATCTGTTTCCCTTATCCCAGAGGGACTCCAAGCCCAGGATTCCCTCCCCGTTTTTGGAGCTGTGGGGGACCCCAGCTGTTGTTTTAAGCCCAGCCTGCTGGAGACACTCTGGGCTGGATTTCAAAGCAGCCGCCAGGCTCTTTCCTTGGATCCGAGGTGGCTCAGTGGGATGTGGGCAGCTTTGTAATGTGAAACAATGGGGTGAGGAGGGGGCTCTGTGCCTCTGGCAGCCCCGGCCATACAAGGAAAGAGGATCCCACTGTGTGCACAGCCCTGCATTCCTCATCCTCCCCCTGCCCCAGCCTGGGACGAGCAGCCCGAAACACTCAATGGGAGAGGCCAGATGACACGGTGATGGGCACCAGGCACAAGCTGAGTCCTGTCCCTCCTCACGCTGTTGCAGGTTGGGTTTGGGGTTTCTCTCCCTCTTGTTTTCTACTCGGAGGTGAAACTCTATGCCGGGGCAGGAGATGCTCGGGGGGGGGAGGTTTTTTGTGACAGCAGATGGTGGAGAAAAGAGAAAAGGATGGAGAGTGCTGCCTGCGGGGCAGGGGAACACAACGCCCTGGGAGGGAGTATGGAGTGAACAGCCAAAAGTGACCAGCCTGCACTGCTCTTAGAGTCAAAAACACTTTTTTGACTTTAAAAAAAAAAAAAGTCAAAAGTACTACCCTGCCTTCCCAAAACACACACCTGCAATCAAAGAACAGTCCTTCTCTGGATGCCTTTTCCTCTCTTTTATTCTTCCCCCCCTCCTCCCCTTCTCCCTTTTGCTCTCTTTCCCTGCTAAAACAAAGATGTTTCCACAGATGCACTGGTCCTCATCCAACAGGTCCTTTTGTCTTGTCTCTTTGAATGATTTCTTTCTTTGTCCACGTTTGCCTTTCTCCCAGGCTCAGCTCTGGATGTCTCATTGTAAGGGAGATACTCAGGGGTCAGTGGTGCCAAAACTTCTTGTGCTGCTGACACAGAGGGACCCTGACTTAGAGCAAAGATGCTAAAAGCAAAATCTCAGCCAAGGAAAGGCTGGAGGATGAAGTCAGAGAGGAGAAATACCCAAGGGGGGATGGATTTTGAAATCTGGGGGTGGTTTTTTGGATTATAAGGAGTGGAACAGGATATTACAGGAGCAGAGCCAGGAGAGTTCTCACTCCCAGTGCCCCATTCTTTGATGGTCAAAGGGCTGGAGCAACTGCCCTGTGAGGACAGGCTGAAGGAGTTGGGGTTGTTCAGCCTGGAGAAGAGAAGGCTCAGGGGTGATCTAATAGTAACTTATCAATACCTGAGGGGGTCCTACAGAAAGGCAGGGGAAGGACTTTTTAATAAGATATCGGATGGGAGGACCAGAAACAATGGATGTAAATTGGAAGGGGGTAGATTTAGACTTAAGAAAGAAATTCTTTACAGTGAGGGTGGTGAAAAACTGCAACAGGTTGCCCAGAGAGGCTGTGGATGCCCCCTCAATCCCTGGAGGTGTTTAAGACCAGGCTGGACAAGGCACTGAGCAGCCTGATCTAGTGGGAGGCCTATGGCAGGGGGTTTGGAACTCCATGATCTTTGAGGTCCCTTCCAAGCCAAACTATTCTATGATTCTTCCCTCCCAGTGCCCCATTCTCCCCCCCTGCAGGATGATGTGAGCATCCCATGGATGCCATGCTTTGAGGAGAAGTTTGAGGGCTGCTCTGGCATGGGTCAAACATGGTTGATGATTGTTCTGCTCCTGCTGCCCCTTGCTGTAGGGCAGACCCCCCCAGAGTAGCCATCCTGGTGAGATGTTCTGGACTTGCCCAAGCAGGAAGGAGCTGCTGAACCCACCTAGTTGCTTGGCTGAAGCTACTGAGGGCTGGCTCTGTACCAAACCATGGCTTCCTTCTGCCCCACTGACACCATTTTAGACTGTTTAGTTTCAGACTGGATGTTAGGAACAAAATTTTACACTCAAAGGATTGTCAAGCATTGGAAAAGGCTGCTGAGTGAAGGGACTGAGGCATCATCCCTGGAGATATTTAAGAGATGGGCAAACATAGAGCTTAGAGATATGGTTGAGGGCTGGTTCTTGTCAGAATTGGGTTGATGGTTGGATTTGATGACCTGAAAGGTCCCTTCTAAACAAAGCCACTCTGTGATTCTCTTTAACAAACTTGCTGCTGGCTTTGACCCCTCTCTGGCCACGCTAGGGCTGCCCCAAGCCTCTGGACCTTCAGGTTCCTGTTGTTTCCTGACCCTTTACCCCAAATGAACAGCCCTGATGGTTCATTTGGGTGTTCAACCTCAGACTCACTTCTCCCAGCTGTCCTGAACTGGTCAAGGAAAAGAAATAAGCTCTCCCTGCAGGCCTGCCCTCACTTAACTTTGAGAGAGGAAATTTTCTCCCCAGCTCTGGGGACTGCAGGACATTTTTTGATGCGAGGGAGATAAGGGAAGCAAAACCTGACCTTTTCAACCAGAGGAAGGCTGTTTCCCCCCACGAGTCTGTGTCACAGGGGGAGGGGAACAAAAAAACCAACAAAGTTGGGTTTTATTTTCCTCCCAGCACTAAAAACAAACATCCAAACCTCCAAGTTTGCTAGGAAGCATAGTTGTCTCTCCAGAACAGCTCTTCTGTGTCTCAACCCACCCCTGCCTTCCTCTGCTGCTCCATGCAGGCTCAGGGGGTGCAGTGGGATGAGCCTGGGAAGTTACTCTGTTCCCACCAAACACCTTGGCCAGCAAAGAAG
Organism: Turnix velox; assembly: GCA_013400935.1. Taxonomy (NCBI): domain Eukaryota; kingdom Metazoa; phylum Chordata; class Aves; order Charadriiformes; family Turnicidae; genus Turnix; species Turnix velox. The sequence goes on along the minus strand of VZTY01030085.1, from coordinate 22,278 downwards.
TCCTTTCATTGATGGGGTGTCATTCAAACTTGTTTAAGTTTGTTTAAGGCACGACCCAGCTGCCTCTCTTCATGCTACTGCTCTGAGAATGGGATTGGTGAGGGATGAGCTCATCTCAAGTTCACAGGAAGATGAGCTTGGATGGGGATGTGGGATGTAAATCCCCCTGAATGCTGCATATATTTGCATCTCAATTTGCATCCTCTCTCTCCACACAAGATTCCCCTGTCATGGAGCCTTGGGGAAATGCCATTTATCCCTCACAGGATGAGTTTGGGAATTGGGATTGAAACACCTCCCTTGTGAGGACAGGCTGAAGGAGTTGGGGTTGTTCAGCCTGGAGAAGTGAGGGCTCAGTGGGCACCTCAGAGGAGCTTCTCAAGACCTGAAGGGGGCTACAGAAAGGCTGGGGTAGGACTTTTGAATAGGATATGTGATGACAGGACTAGGATGCAGACTGGAAGAGGGGAGATTTAGGCTGGATCTAAAGAAGTTCTTTGCTGTGAAGGTAGTGAGACACTGGAAGAGGTTGCCCAGAGAGGCTGTGGATGCCCCCTCAATCCCTGGAGGTGTTTAAGGCCAGGCTGGATGAGGCACTGAGCAACCTGGTGTGGTGGGAGGTGTCCCTGCCCATGGCAGGGGGGTTGGAACTAGATGATCCTGAAGGTCCCTTCCAACCCAAACCATTCTCTGCTTTTTCTTCACTATTGGTGACTGATTATTTGAGAAGGGCTCATGCATTGATTGAACAAGGGTGATTTTTTTCTATCAAACAAAGGCAACTGCTGCTCAACCACCACATGGCCCCTAAACCTGGAGCATCACCATCTCCTTGGGCAGTGACAGTGTGGCACATGCATGGAGCAAGCTCTTCTTCAGTCACTACGGCTGTTTTCCCACTTTAGGACACAACAGAAGATCCTTTCAACAACATTTCCTTTGAAAAATAACCCATGGAGCTCTGTTTTTGGAAAGTGCTCCGTGCTCTGTACAGGAAGAAGTTAATTACTGTCCAGGGGGTGAGGGCGTGTGTTCTCAAATGTTTTAAATGTTTAATTTTCTTGAAAGAAAAACCATCTCTGATCTCTGTTGGATCCTCTCCCTGTTTGTACAGAGGGTTTCTATTAGCAGGGCCAACAGTACATCCCTGACCGCCACGTCCCAGTCCTTTTCTTCTTCCCTCAAAACAGGAACCCCTCCCAAGGGGTGTGTGTCCTACCTCTCTGTGCTCCTCTCCCTGGGGAGCAGGGGTGGCCCAAGTTCTCCTGGTGGTGCCTGCCTCTGAGGGCTGCTCCCTCTGAACTCCTCACCGGGATGAAACTCACTCTGACTTCTCCTTTTCTGCCTATTTTCCAGGAAAATGAGGAAGGAGGAATAGGTGACCCCCCCCTCACAGCCCCTTCTGGTGACAAACTCCAAGCAAAACATCACCAAAACCTTTGCTGGTGGGTTCAAGCCAACTCCTGCTCACATCAGCTCAGAATGGATCATGACCAGGAGGCATTTTAGGTATTTTAGGTGAGGTTTCCAAGCAGAGGATGTCCTGCAGGCATCCCTATCTCTCCATTATGGACAAAAGTGGTTGCTGTAAGGACATCATTGGCTTTGCTTGGTCACAGCCTCCTCTAATAGGAACTGGGGTCATATCTCCATATTTCTGGGGTCTATCTCCATAGAATTACCCAAGATGGAAGGGACCTGTCTCAGATCATTGAGTCCAACTGTCAACCTAACTCTGAAAACCATCACAACCATGCAAGGGGACAGGCTCCCAGATCCACCCAGAGGGTCCCAGCTGCTGGCCCTCAACTTGTCAGGGTCTTCTACAGGGTGCTGAGCATCATCCTGCTGTGGATGTTCATGGGGTGCTGGGTTTTGTGGTGTGCACTCCCTGCCAGGAACCCCACAGGCTGCTGTGGAGGATTGATTTCCTTTTGTTATTGCTACTTATCTTGGTCCCACTGGTGCTCCCATCAGGGCATTGTTGGTTGTTGCTAATTTAATGCTGATGAGAGGATAATGGGGCTGGTCAGCAGTGCCACAACACCCACTGGATTCTTAATTTGTTATGGTAAGGAAGAGATGACTAAGAGGAAGGGCTGGGGAGCAGTGGTCAGGGTGAGCTGAGCCTGCTGGCTCCATGCTGGGCCATTTCCAGGCTGTGCTGGAGACTGAGATGGACAAACTCTGCAGGGTCTTCTGATTTTGTAGGTTCCTCCATGGTCAAACCCTGCAGGGCCTCCTGGTTTTGGAGGTTCCTCCATGGTCAAACCTTGTGGGGTCTCCTGATGTTGGAGGTTCCTCTGTGGTCAAACCTTGTGGGGTCTCCTAATTTTGGAGGTTCCTCTGTGGTCAAACCTTTCGGGGTCTCCTGATTTGAGAGGTTCCTCCATGGTCAAACCCTGCAGGGCCTCCTGGTTTTGGAGGTTCCTCCATGGTCAAACCTTTCAGGNTGGTCAAACCCTTCAGGGTCTCCTGATTTGAGAGGTTCCTCCATGGTCAAAACCTGAAGGTTCTCCCAAATTTGGAGGTTCCTCCATGGTCAAACCCTTCAGGGTCTCCTGATTTGAGAGGTTCCTCCATGGTCAAAACCTTTCGGGGTCTCCTAATTTGAGAGGTTCCTCCATGGTCAAAACCTGCAGGTTCTCCCGAATTTGGAGGTTCCTCTGTGGTCAAACCCTGCAGGACCTCCTGATTTTGGAGGTTCCTCCATGGTCAAACCCTTCAGGGTCTCCTGATTTTGGAGGTTCCTCCATGGTCAAACCCTGCAGGTTTTTCCCTGGAGGAGAAATGGAAAATGGAGAAGATGACCTGGTTGTGTAGCTCAGTTGGGAGACCATCAGACTCCTAATCTGAGGGTCAAGGGTTCCAAGTCCCTGTCCAGGTATGAGGCTTGTCAGAGTTGGGCTGATGTTTGGACTTGATGATCTGAAAGGTCCCTTCCAACCTAGATGATTATGAATTATGAGAAGACACAGGGAGGAAGGAAGTGTGGAGGCTACAGGATCCTCAGAACCAACTGAGCCCATGTGCTGCTCTTTTTACCAGAAAACAGCTCTGCTGGAGGAGGAGGAGTGTCTGGGGAACACTCAAAAGCCCGTCCACAGGGTCAGGGCTCCTCACACTTCTATTTTGGTGGGTGGGGGGGTGGTGGTAATGCTTTGCAGCAGGCTGGAGGGGATTGGAGAGGCACCAGAATGATTTTATTTTGGAAATATGTCCCTGTGGAGCACTCTGTGTCCCTCAGCCATCCCAGCCCAGAGCTGGCCAAGCTGCTGGGACCTGCTCTGCTCACGATTGTGTCTCTTATCACTCTGCTAGGAAAAGAGCTGGTGTGAGGGTGAGCCAAAGCCCTGCCTGCTTCAGCCAAAGGCTGGTTTCTTTCTTCCTTTTTATTTTATTTTTTTTTTACCCCACTTTCTCTCTTCATTCTTTCCCAGGCACATTTTTTTTTTCAGGTTGATGGTGGTGTCAGGGAGAGTGATAATGTTTGGGTGGCTTTAGCAAGAATCATAGAATAGTTTGTCTTGGAGGGGACGTTCAAGATCATCGAGTTCCAACCCCCCTGCCATGGGCAGGGACACCTCCCACTACACCAGGTTGCTCAGTGCCTCATCCAGCCTGGCCTTAAACACCTCCAGGGAGGGGGCATCCATCTCCAGGGAGGTATTTAAGGTGTTTAACACATCCACAACCTCTCTGGGCAGCCTGTTCCAGTGTTTCACCACCCTCACAGTAAAAAAATTTTCTTATATGTAACCTGAATCTCCCCTCTTCCAATTTACATCTGTTATTCCTAGTTCTTCCATAAAATATCCTATTAAAGAGTCCTACCCTTACCTTTCTGGAGGGAGAGATAGGGGGGTGGTGTCATGGTGCTTGGTGGCATCATCTCTGCTGTCAGACAAGCTTGGTGCCAAGCAGGAAAGGGCGTCCCCAGCCCTTCGTGGAGTAGGACAAGGAGGAAAGGAAAGGGATGAGGACAGGAAGGGCAGAGTGGCGCCCAGAGGGAGGAGGTGTGGGGGGGTCACACCAGGTTGGGACAGTGCCCAGCTTCCCCCCCATTCCCCCAAGCAGGTTGTGCCCTTCAGCCTCTCTGTGGGCTGGGAGAGGGGGGAACACAAGGGGCTGTTGAATCTGACCCAGAACAAACAGCCTTTTGCCTCTAGAGAAAACAGCCGGCATGTTTTCCAGGCAGACAGGGAAATGGTGGAGCCTTTTTTCCTCTGGCCCCATTCCAGGGGGAAGGCTCAATGGTGTTAACCCACTCGGGCTGGGCTGGAGTGGGGAACCCATCCTGAAGCTGCTGCTGGCACCCCTAGGGATGGAGCTGGTCATAGAATGGTTTGGGTTGGAAGGGACATTCAATATCATCCATCTCCAACCCCCCTGCCATGCACAGAGACACCTCCCCTTACACCAGGTTGCTCAGTGCCTCATCCAGCCTGGCCTTAAACACCTCCAGGGACTGATGGGACATCCACAACCTCTCTGGGCAACCTCTTCCAGTGTCTCACCACCCTCCCAGCAAAGACCTTCTTTCTTAGATCCACCCTAAAGCTCCCCTCTTCCAATTTGCATCCATTATTCCTAGTCCTGCCATCCTGGACCCTACTAAAAAGTCCTACTTCAGCCTTTGTGTAGCCCCCTTCAGGAACTGAGAAGCTGCAATGAGGTCCTTCCCGAGCCTTCTCTTTCCAGGCTCAAAGACCCCAACTCCTTCAGCTTCTGCTCAGAATGGAAGGTGCTCCAGCCCTCTCATCTTGGTGATGAGTAGAGAGGCAAAATCCCCTCCCTTGACCTTCTGGCCACACTTCTCTTGATGTAGGCTCAATGGCTTCCAGTTTGGCTGGTTCTTGATAGGGTGGTGGGGTTTGGCATTGCCAGTAGGTTTTCCTACTCTGAACATGTTGGCTCCATCCCCTTGGATACTAAGTATTAGAGAACTGCTCTCTCAAATCCAGCTGTGGTGATGATCTGCTGGAGCTGGGTCCAGCTGGGTGTCCTTGTCTCTGGTGTGTGGGACACTGGGCAAACTAACATTGCAAATCCATAGGGTAAAGGTAGCAAAGAGCAACCCACCTTCCTGCAGGGCTTGATCTTTATGGAAGACACCCAAGGAACCATTGGATCTTTCACCCAGTAGTAGTATTTGTGCCAAAACCAGAGCCTTCCCCTCCCTCTGGGACATGGTGTGAAGTCCCCACATGTTTGCACTCTGGAAGTGGAGCTGAGTTGAGCACAGCAACGTGAGTGGGCTGGCCATGGACCCCAGGGAGCCAGCAATGGGATGCCTCCCCAGGGGAGGAGCAGCTCAGCATAAATATTTAGTGGCTCCAGTAAATATTTAACTTGTTTGAAATGAGTGAGGATGGAAAAAACAGACCCTGCTGGGCAACCTCACAAAGCCCCCGAGTGAGATGCTTCTGAGCACTCTTCCCAACTCTCAGCCCATTGTATGGCCTTTGAGGAGGGACCTGGCTTTCATTAGATATCTGTAAGGGAGGGGTGGGGGGGTGTGATATAAAAATAGCATCCCCTTTTGCATGAGTCAAGAGAAAAAAAAAAAAGAAAACAAACCCAAAAAACCACCCACTCCCAATTAAAGTGGGATGCCATCCATCCAAAGCTGAGAGCAGCACTTCAGCTGCCTCCTGCTTGGCACTGAAATAATCTCTTTGGGTATTTCTAGCTTGAGAGGGTGCTCCTGGGAGGAGGAGTGTTCTAAGAGGACACAAAGCATGGGGTGGAGGAAATTCTGCTCCTCTTTTGTGTTGAGGCTGATGTTCAAGTCAACAGAGGGGTTTCTGCCCTCCCCAGCTGTGGACAGCACATGTCAAAGCCAAATATCTTCTCTCTCCTGAGGGATTGAGTCTATCCAGAGCAAGGGAAGACCTGCACCCCCATGCTGTGAGCACATGCAAAGCAAAGCCTCATGTCTGGCACACTGAACCTCAAAATTTGGTTGTCAGCACCACCTCCTCTCTTTTTAAATGAAGACCTGCTTGCTGAAATGGGTGTCCCACACGTGTAAGATGCTTGAAAGCCCTTGTCCCATGTGTCCCACTGCCTTGTTGAGGTTGTCCTGGATCTCAGGGGTCATTCTGAGGCTCCAACCTTGCTTTTTTTGATTCCAGAGAGCCAGTTTTGCACAGCTAGAGCTAAAAATGCTGCTGTCTGGTTGGATGTTCCTGCACTATTAATAGTGTGGCTGAATATTTGCATGTGAGCCTCTTTTAAGCTTTGGGGCTCTCCAAGGAGCACAAGCCACATCTCTGGGGTTTTTAATAGGAAGTGAGAGAGGCCACAAAAGCAGAGGAAGAAAAGGTGACAGAAAGCATTGGGTCAATGGCATGGGGCAGTGAGGGTGAAGAAAAGTCCTACAAAGTGACCAGCTCTAAGCAATGGGATGGGACTGATGTAATGCCACGTGTGTCCAGGCTTGGGGGAAGCTCTGCCTCGTGTGAGGGAGGAAGATCAACAGGTCAGTGAGCAAAAACCACTCAGCCTCATCCTTCCCCAGACACATCACCCCACACTGGCTCTCTGAAGCAGTGGTTTCCTGATGCAGCTGTTTGATAAATATTTATCTCTGGTTGATGGCGAAGCAAAGAGGACAGTCTCAGAAGTGGCTTTGCTCAAGAGGCACCACAGAGAGGAGACACTTGGGATAATGAGCATCTGAATGTATTTTCTGCTCATAAGGACTCTCCTGAAAGCTCTGGAGGAGGCAGGTGTTTCCCAAAGCTCCCTGCATGTTGCTGGAGCTGCACAAAGATTCAAATTCACTGAAATTCTCATTCACCTCATGCTGGTTTTACCCCAGTGTCCACACACTTGAATCTTCCAGCTTGCAGCAGGAGGAGGGAGAGCTGGGTGGACTTTACTCAGGCCATTAGTTGCAATTTAGAATCATAGAATTGTCTGGGTTGGAAGGGAGCTTAAAGATCATCTAGTTCCAAGCACTGTCTAGGTTGCTCATCCAGCCTGGCCTTAAGCACCTCCAGAATGATGTCCCATTGCAATAGCTCCACTGAGTCCCTACAGCCCTCACCCCACATCCACCTTGTGAATCAAGACTGCACCTTCTAAAACATCATGTGTTTACTCATAGTGGGTTGGAAGGGAAGCCTCAGATGCCTAAATGCTCAGCATCCTTCTGCTTGAAGGTTCAGTAGTGGAAGCAGAGATCCACCTCTGACTTTCCCCTGGGTCCTGTGCAAGCAGGACACAGCTGTGGAGCCCCAAAAGGAGCTGTGAGCATTCTCTGGAGGCGAGCAGGTTTCAGTGTTCAGTCACAGGGTCAAGGTGTCTGTCCACAGATGGGCTGTATGAGGTTCTTGGCTTGCCCTTGTGTGACTTCTATGACTTCTATGTATGACTTCTAATGACTTCAGCACTGCTCAGGGTGAGTAGAAGGCACCAGTGGAGGATTTTTTCATCTTTGCTTCTGTCTGCTCCACCTCCAGGGCTGCTAGTTATCCAAACATAAGCAAAGATGCTACTAACAATAGAAAAAACCCTTACTCTTGAGTCATAACTGTCCATGAATGAAGGGACTTACCCCTGTGGATGGTGAAGGACTGGAGAAGCCAGCATGTACCCCTGTGACAGACTGTCATCAAGGGCATGCACTTTTCCAGTTTACCCATTGAAGAGTGTCAAAGATCAGACTTTTCATCTTACCTTATTGTGTTTGATGATTTTCAGAGGGGCTCTGTGTCAGAGACGGGAGATAAATCCATTGGAACCACCTTGGTTTGTGGATTCTACTGGACATCAGTTTGGAAGGCTTATCTTTCAGTGTCCCATCTTCAAAGGAGACTTTCTCCCTGTGCAGGCAGTTGGGTATCACCACAGGGATAGCAATTAGGCTTCTAGGGCTTGGTGTTCACCACAGAGTAAAGCCCAGGTCCAGGGTAAGGGTCAGGGGACTTATACAAGGTGCCTGATGGTGGAGAAGACAATGGAGGGACTTAATCTTCAATTCAGGTTGTGTCTTCATGAGGAAGATGGGTTTTAGCTTTGCCCAGGACAGAGAAGGCACCAAGGCCATATTCCCAGTCTGCAAACCCATATGGTCTAGGTCAGATCCTAACTGCTGTGGGCTTAGCTCTGGGGTCAAGCCCTAATTTCCTGCTCATGTCTATGAAGACCTTCATCTCGTTCCAGCCTCTTGTGTCCTGGTATCAAATTCTGCTGTAGAGCACCCATTTTTGGGGATCAACTTTGATGTGCTACTGCTGGAGGAGGCATGTGGAGGGGCCACGTGGTCTGCACAGCCTGCATGGAGGGACCAAAGGATTTGCATACCCTTCTTGGAAAGACTGCAGGGTTTGCATATCCTACAGAAGGGAACTGAAGGGTTTGCATACCCTTTGTGAGGAGACTGACAGGTTGCACAGCCTTTATGGATGGACTGAAGGGTCTGTATACCTTTGATGAAGGACTCCAGGGCCCTGCTTTGCAGAAAAGGGAAGTCTTTTTATGGATGTGTTGCACAGACCAAGGGAATCTTTCACATTTCAGGGCCAGAAGATTAATTGGGGCCCATCTCTTAGTGACAAAAGGGAAGAAGAGGCTTCTTTGCTTGGTTTGGGAAGAGACAGACCTTGTACTCTCCCTATTGGGATCCTGTGTTGCCTTTTTTCCCTCTTTTTCTTCAACTGATTGCTTCATACAAACTTCTCTGGCACTCAGGGGCCATGCCACCCCTTCCCCCCCTCCCCAGTCCCCATCACCATCTGCTGGCCCCAGCCCTGCACAGCCCAACCCTGATCCCTTGTCCACTGCAGCTCTACAACCCTTTGTGCCATTTTATCCCCTCCAGTCCTAACTCTGCTCTCTCTGGGAAGGCAAGAGGTGGGGAAGGGAAAGGTTTCCCCAGCTCTGGGCAGAAATGTTCTGAGTGTGTCAAAAGACAAAGCCTGTCCCCTTTGCAACCCACCAGCTGCTGCTGCCACAAAAGCAGGGAGAGGAGAGGGCGGGGGGGAAGCCAGGAGCATGGGGGGCACTTTGTGACCCGAAAGGAAAAACCTTGAGAAAAGAACAGAATAAATATCCCCTCCTTCCGCCCCTTCTTAACAAGAGGGGACAGAATTAAACACTTTTGTTAAGTAAGGGGCTGTTCCCCCACACCAGTTAACACGGCTCCTGCGCCCTGTCCTGGTGTCGGACTTTAACTCACTCAGTGTCGTGTCTTTCTCTCCACGGGCAGAAAATTCAATTAGTCTCGAGCAAATGCCTTCCTAAAGGACACAGAAAACGAAAAGAAAGAGGAGAAATCTGCTTTCATCCTGTACAGAAGGAGGCTTTGCGGGGGGAAATACAGATTAGGGAGATAAAGAGGCAGGTTTAAGGCTTTCAAAAGGAGGCTTCTTTCTCTCCTTTTCTTTTCTTTTCTTTTCTTTTCTTTTCTTTTCTTTTCTTTTCTTTTCTTTTCTTTTCTTTTCTTTTCTTTTCCTTTTCTTTCTTTTCTTTTCTTTTCTCTCTTCTCCTCTCTTCTCTTCTCTTTTCTCTCTTCTCCTCTCTTCTCTTCTCTTCTCTTCTCTTCTCTTCTCTTCTCTTCTCTTCTCTTCTCTTCTCTTCTCTTCTCTTCTCTTCTCTTCTCTTCTCTTCTCTTCTCTC
>VZTY01030085.1:0-12634 GCA_013400935.1 Turnix velox | reverse complement strand
TTCCTTTCCTTTCCTTTCCTTTCCTTTCCTTTCCTTTCCTTTCCATTCCCTCCCCTCTTCCTCTCCTCTCCTCTCCTCTCCTCTCTTTTCCTTTCTTTTTTCCTTATCTTTTTCCTTTCTTTTTTTCTGTCTTTTTTTTCCCCTCTTCCTCTCCTTTTTTGCTTTACTCTTCTTTTTTTCTTTTTATCCTTCTCCCCTTCCTTTCTTTCACTCTCTCTCTCTCTTTTTCTCTCCTCTTGCCAAATGACCAAACCCTATCAGATGACCAGGCCCTATTTCCCCACACCCCACTGCTGAATCAATCCAAACCCAAACATCAGCAGAGCTATTTTTGCCTTTCCAAGGGTAAACTCCAAATCAACTTTGATTTTTTGCCTGTCCATTCACCTCCTCCATCCCAGAACAACGACTGATGGCAGGGTTGATGCTGGGAACTCATCCTTACTAGGACACCCCTCCTTCCAGCCAAGAGGCTTGGGGATTTCTGCAGGAGCCCTGGCAAATACAGTGACCACTGCAAATCAAGGGATGAGTTTTTGGTGGCTCAGTGATGACAACCAGCTCTCTGTGTACCCAGGGTCCTCCTGGCATGGAGCCAGGGTGGCACAGAAAGGCTGTCTCCTCCATGGAGCTGCTTATCACAGAGGGTAAGAGAAGGGAGTGTTTTCCCCCTGATCAGGCTTTCCTGCCTCTTGCTTGCAGATGCTGGTGTCTAATCACCACTTCCTCCCCTGCCTCCTGCCCCATGCCAGGGCTCACTCCAAGCCTGGGGCAGGTTGGCATCATCCCATCCTCCAGGTTCCCCTCCCATAACTGCTTTTTCCCCATGTTGTTTACCTCCTCCTCCTCTAATGAGTTTGTCCTGCTTTGCTTGGGCTGCCAAGGCTGAGGGAGCAAGAGCTGGTGCCTGCTGTTGCTGCCTGCCAGAGATAAGAGCTAATCTCTGTTTTATGGTCACCGGTAGAACTGGCAGATCAGAGTCTCTGCACGGAAACCGGGGCCATACAAACACGGGCGGGGGCAGGGAGGGGTCTGGCAGCACATCCCTTCTATTGAAACCCTTTATTGTTTTCTCCTGGACCTGCTCCTACAACCTACCAAGCTTTTATTAGTGCAGGGGGTACAGCTCCAGCAAGCACTGGGTGAGAGGCACCAAACCCACTGCTGGGGCAGAAAGCTTCATTTTTTCACCTTGGCAGGGGCAGATTGACCACAAGCCTCTCAAAGGTACAAGGGGGGCAAGGGAAAAAGGGCACTGTACCACCCAATTTCATGCTGAAAGAAGCCTAAATTTTGAAGGCTTTTATGGTGTCTCTCAAGATCAAGTCCTGGAAGGGAAAGAGACGCCATAAACAATGCAGGAATTGCCTGGAAGGGAGAAAAATCTCTCTGTTCTTCCTCCCAGTATTCAGCCACTGCCATCTTTTTAGGTGCAACCCACATCTGGCAGGAGATACTGGGTTTTTAGCTGGCATGGCTCTCCCCCACAGTCTCTGTCTCAGCAGCTCCTGCCACACAAACAATGAGCACACTTAGTTCCTTCTGCTGGTGCTGGCTCCATTGTCCAGACATCAGGGGATGATGGGCTGGACCCTTTTCAGGTTGTTTTTGGAGGTGAACACATGGCTGTGGCTTTCCAACATTCCCCAGTTGGCAGGGGGATGAGCCAAGGCACTGAAGTGCCAAAGGATAAGACAGCATGGGATGAAGTAAGGAGATGCTGGAGTCCCAAAGCAAAAGGTTGGAGTCCTCAGCATAAGAAGGACATTGAGCTGTTGGAGCAGGTCCAGAGGAGGGCCATGGAGATGATCAAAGGGCTGGAGCAATTGCCTTATGAAGACAGGCTCCTTATGAAGGAGTTGGGGTTGTTGAGCCTGGAGAGGAGAAGGCTCAGAGGAGCTTCTCAATACCTGAAGGGGGCTACAGAAAGGCTGGGGTAGGACTTTTTAATAGGATATGGGGTGGCAGGACTAGGAATAATGGACACAAATCGGAAGAGGGGAGATTAAGGTTAGATTCTTTAGATTAAATTATTTACAGTGAGGGTAGTTAAACGCTGGAAGAGGTTGCCCAGAGAGGTTGTGGATGCCCCCTCAATCCCTGGAGGTGTTTAAGGCCAGGCTGGATGAGGCACTGAGCAACCTGGTGTAGTGGGGGGTGTCTCTGCCCGTGGCGGGGGGTTTGGAACTTTATTATCTAAGATCCCTTCTCAAACCCAAACCATTCTGTGATTCTAAAAAACGAGGGAAAAAGTCAGACTGCAGAATGAAAAGGAAAAAATCAGCTTGGAGCTGGCAGGGGTTGTGTCTTGGCTTTTCCCTATCTGCAGGTCACCTCATTCCAAGCTTGCTGGGGAGCATTGGAGGAGCTGTGCAAACAGCACAGCAGCTCTGTCTGCAGAGCCCGGCGCCTGCAGCTCGGGTTAATCAGTTACTTGCTCATAGCCCCGAGCTCCTGCAAACTGCTTTCATCTCCCAGCCAAAGGAAAGGATGGATCATTCCTCAACAGCTTCCTCTGTAACATCTGGGCTCAGCAAGAGATGTCTCAGCCCAGTGACTGCAGCCCCCTCCAGGCATGGGATGCTCTTTCCCTAGATCCTGGCCATGGTCTTGGTGCCACCAACTGGCAATCTGGCCCTGTTCAAAGCTGTGGTTCTCTCCAATGTGGATTGCACAGAGAGGTTGTGGATGCCCCCTCAGTCCCTGGAGCTGTTTAAGGCCAGGCTGGATGAGGTATTGAGCAACCTGGTGTAGTGGGAGGTGTCCCTGCCCATGGTAGGGGATTGGAACCTAATGATCTTTAAGGTCCCTTCCAACCCAAACCATTCTATGATTTAGCCTCCTGTTGGCTGTGTAATGCCCAAATCTTAAATAATCTAAATAGAGAAGATGGCAGATACTACCTCACACCAAATTCCTCATGGCCACCCATGTTGTCATTGTGGCCTTCTGGACACCCCAGGGCTCTGGTTCTTCTGAAGAGCTTGTCTTCCCATCCTGTAGGGGAGGAAAAGCATGAAAAAGTGTCCTTTAAACAGGTCTCCACAGTCTGGGGGAAAATTTCCGCTCCTGTTTCCCCCCTGGTTTAAGGAGACAAAGTCCTGAGCTCTGGTTCTTCTGAAGACCTTGTCTTCGTGGAATCTGGTTCTTCTGAAGACCTTGACTTCCCATCCTTTGTCTCCTTAGACCAGGAGGGGAAAAGGACAGAGAATTTTTCCTCATGCTGTGGAGCCCTGTTTAGGGGAGGAAAAGCATCAAAAAGTACCTTTCAAAGTCTTGGACTCTGGTTCTTCTGAAGACCTTGTCTTCCCATCCTTTAAATGGCACTTTTTTGCTGCTTTTCCTCCCCTAAACAGTGCTCCACAGTCTGGGGTAAAATTTCCACTCCTGTTTCCCTCCTTGTCTAAGGAGACAAAGTCCTGAGCTCTGGCTCTTCTGAAGACCTTGTCTTCTTGGGCTCTGGTTCTTCTGAAGACCTTGACTTCCCATCCTTTAAAAGGTACTTTTTGCTGCTTTTCCTCCCCTAAACAGGGCTCCACAGCATGAAGAAAAATTCTCTGTCCTTTTCCCCTCCTGGTCTAAGGAGGCAAAGTCCTGGACTCTGGTTCTTCTGAAAACCTTGTCTTCCCATCCTTTAAATAGCACTTTTTTCTGCCTTTTCTTCCCTGAACGGGGCTCCACACTCTGGGGGAAAAAATTCCCACTCCTGGTCGAAGGAGACAAAGTCAAAATAAAAAATGATCAGAGGGAAGAAGAAAGGAGCTGCTTTTGAAAGGAATAGAAACCTCTGGTCAGGCTGCCACTGAGCAGACAAAGGCTTTCCAGCTTGTAGCTGCTTGCCTGTGCAGGGAAATTAATTAGAACAGCTTTTCCAAATTAGCTGCATCTGATGATGATAAAAATAATAAAAACAAATAGTGGATTAAGTTAAATTAGGAAAAAAAAAAAAAGAAAGAAAGAAAGAAAAAAAAAAGCAGCAGCTTTATTCTGGAATAGGCGTGTCCACATTCCAGCATATTTTATTCCACAAGAGCAGCTTTGCCCTGGCTCCTCTGCACTGACAAGCCCCAACACTGGCCCCGCACACTCCTGCTCCTCCTCTGCTGGGCAACCCTGCCTCTGCTCCCCTCCCTCTGCCGCAGGTTCCTCCAGGCTTTTTTTTTTTCCCTTCAGGGTGCCATTTTTCCAGCATTTTTTCCTGCTTGAATATCTTCCTGGGATTTGGCCCAAGCTGCCTTGTGGGATTTTTGATCTCATCCCAGTGCCCTCAACCCATCTCAGGCATCTGTGTGTGTGACTCTGTTCTTCTGCTGCCTCTGCTCCCCTCTTGGCCAATTTTGGGGTGGTTTCCCACTTAGGATCCTTCAGCTCTGCCTGCAGCTGTGTCACTTACTGTGAAAAAGATTTTTCTTACATTTCTGTGGGACTTCCTGTGCTCCAGTTTGCACGCATTGCCCTGAGTCCTATTATTGGAGATCACTGAGAAGAGCCTGGCTCCATCCTCCTGTAAAGGGAGAGAGCCTTATATATTTAAGACCATTAATGAGGTCACCCCTCAGTCTCCTCCAAGCTAAAGAGACCCAGCTCCATCAGCCTTTCCTCAGAAGGGAGATGATCCAATCCCTTCATCATCTCTGTGAACTCTCAAGCAGTTCCCTTCAGCTCAGCTCCTGCACACACACACAAAAAAACTCTGGATTTAGGTTAGATGGGGAAGGAGGAGAATTTGGCACGTGGCAACCAAACAGTGACCTCTCTGACCTTGGCAGAGTCTGGTTGCTGGGTCCATTTCATAGAATCATAGAATAGTTTGGGTTGGAAGGGATCTCAAAGATCATCTGGTTCCAACCCCCCTGCCATAGGCAGGGACACCTCCCACTGGAGGTGCCTTGTCCAGCCTGGTCTTGAACACCTCCAGAGAGGGGGCATCCACAGCCTCTCCGGGCAGCCTCTTCCAGTGTTTCACCACCCTCACTGTAAAGAATTTCTTTCTTATGTCAAGTCTAAATCTACCCCCTTCCAATTTACATCCATTGTTTCTGATCCTCCCATCCGATATCATATTAAAAATTCCTTCCCCTGCCTTTCTGTAGGACCCCCGCAGGTACTGATAAGTTACTCTGAGGTCCCCTCTCTGAGCCTTCTCTTCTCCAGGCTGAACAACCATTTCACTGCTATGGGCTCAGTCTCTCCAGCAGGAGTGACACCACTGAGCATCCTGAGCTCAACAGCTCCCATCAGACCAGGATCTTGCCCTTCCCACTGGGAGAAAGGCATCACCTCCTTTATCTTGACATGTTTATCACCCCCAGCTCAGTCCTGTTATCTCCACGGGTTTATTCTCAGAAATGCAGTGCAGTGAGAGCACGATTTGTCTTTTATTAAAGCCCTGTCTGGAGGTATTTCTGCAGCTGCACTGGGTGTCAGGGGATAAAAAATGGGACTTCCCTGGCATTGTTCACTGGGAGTAGCTGTTGTGTGCTGGAAGTCATCGCCTACACAATGAGGCTTCAGCTCTTGCAGCTAATTTATGAGTCCTCATGTTTTCTCCCCTGGCAAACCTTCTTGTGGGGGAGGGTTTAAAGCCATTAAAAAAGTGGGGGTGCTTTGCTTGTGACCCTAAAAGTTGCTTTGCAGCACCTGGAGTTTGCTGCACATCATGTTGACTCTTGGTGGCTCTCTTCTGACCCTGAGGGACATCCCATGGGGCTGGCTGTGCACTGCAAGAAGGGCAGCACCACTGTTGTCCCGTGACCACCCATGGGAGCACGTGGGGTTTGATGAGTTGCCACTGTCACTCAAACCTATCTCCCTCCCCAGTACACCCATAACAAGACTCAATCTCCTCTTCTTCTTCCTCTTTCCCCCCATTGATTTAATCATAAAATAGAATTATAGAATGGTTTGGGTTGGAAAGGACCTTAAATATCATCTAGTTCCAACCCCACTGCCTTAATTTCCATAAAGGATTTGTTTGGGTTTTTTTTTTTTTTTGACGGGACTGATCTAGTGCAGGATGTCCCTGCCCGTGACAGGAGGGTTGGAACTAGATGTACTTTAAGGTAGCTTCCAACCCAAACCATTCTATGATTTGGAAAAGACTTTAAAGATCTGCTTTGTTGTCTAACGTGTCCCCTGCTCATTCCTACAGCCATCTTGGTCTTTGATTCATCCAAATCCTTACCCCAGTAGCTTCATCCTTGTGGATTTCTCTCCCAGTTTGAGCAGCTGGACAGTAAATTCTTGGTGAATTACTATTTGCATTTATTATTTGCCACACCAAATGGCTCAGACACCCCATGAATGGGGTCCTTGGGTAGCTCTAGGGTGGTGAGACTCTGGAAGAGGTTGCTCAGAGAGGCTGTGGATGCCCCCTCAATCTCTGGAGGTGTTTAAGGCCAGGCTGGATGAGGCACTGAGCAACCTGGTGTAGTGGGAGGTGGAACTAGATGATCTTGAAGGTCCCTTCCAACCCAAACCATTCTATGATTTATGATGCTCCCTCTCCCAGCAAGTTTTACAACTGGAAGATGAAATACCAGATAAGCACAATGTCAGCCAGCCTCTAAATAACCCCAGCCTCCTCAGCAGGGCTAAAAATAAGCCTGGGGAGGTTTATTTTCATTCTGCCAGAATATGCCTTCTCCAGCTGAAGGCTCCGTGCCAAGGAGAAGCTTTCCTTCCTCCTCCTCTTCCTCATCTTAGTCCTGACATTCCCATCCTCTGGGAGACCCCCACGGGCTGGTCCCCGGGGGAGCCACAGGTTGCAGTAGCAGATGGCAGCCGCGGGGGCCAGTGACCTGTGAAAATGTCCCTGGTCACAGCCTGTGAGCTCCCACCAGCCCTGGGGGCCTGTGTTTATTTGTCTAACACGGCCAGAAAGGCTGGTCCCTGCTCGGCTGGCAGCCTCCAGCCCAGCACTACTCGTGTTCACAGTCCCCAGGGCATGGGGTTGTCCTTTCCCCAAGGTCTATATAGAGCAATGTGATGGGGGGGCTGGCTGTCAAGGCTCAGCTCAGTCAAAGCCAGTTCCAGCAGCATGGGAAGGGATAAAGCAGCCATAATCCATCCAGGATAACAGCTCTGCTCTTCAGGAAGTTTAGGAGATGGGTAGGACTTTTTAATAGGATATGTGGCAGGGCTAGGAAGAATGGATGCAAGTTGGAAGAGGGGAAATTCAGGCTGGATATAAGAAAGAAATTCTTTATGGTGAGACACTGCAACAGGTTGCCCAGAGAGGTTGTGGATATCCCCTCTCTGGAGGTGTTTAAGGCCAGGCTGGTTGAGGCTTTGAGCAACCTGGTGTAGTGGGAGGTGTCCCTGCCCATGGCAGGGGGTTGGAACTAGATGATCTTTAAAGTCTCTTCCAACCAAGATGACTCTATAACTGTGGTGACAAACCTGAAGCTGAGCTTGGCCCCATTCACATCATGTGGGATGCTCGTCAGAGGGAGTACAGGGAAGGCCATGGGGTGCACGGAGTGACAATGCCAGCTCCTAGACTCATAGAATCATAGTTGGAAGGGACCTTAAAGATCCTCTAGTTCCCATTCCCCTGCCATAGGCTGGGACATCTCCCACTACACCAGGTTGCTCAATACCTCATCCAACCTGGCCTTGGATATCTCCAGGGATGGGGCTTCTGTCACCTCCCTGGGCAATCCAGTGTCTGAGCACCCTCATGACTCCATGCAAAGCATGACACCATGCAAGAAGAAGCCTTCAAGAAGCAAAAGTCTTTTTGGAGGAGCAAAACTTCTTTCACAGCAAAATCTCTTTCACATCCCAGCCTCTCTGTTTGTTGCTTAATTAACTCCAGAGCTTGTATGGTTTTCTTTTGATGGAGTGGGGGAGTGGGGAGGGGAGGAAGAGAAAGGAAAGCAGAGAAGAATGTGATGTTTGAGAACGCCCCCGCATTGCAGTTTGGGGCTGCAGCCCCACTGCTGGCTTCCTCCACTCCTGCAGGACACCAGTGCTGCTCCCCCGCACACAGATGTGGGATTCCCCTGGCTCCACGCTGGGAAAAGCCAAACCTGCCATGGTCCTTTCACAGCTCTGCTGAGAACCTCACTCCTCCCAATCCGTCCTCCCCACAGGGGGCATCCCACATACCTCCTATTCCCCCCAAAGTGGCAGCCCTGAAGAGGTGGGAAGCACTTTGTCCCACGATCCATCTCCCCTGGGTAGGAAAGATCTTGGTTAAATCAACAGCAGCTGCAGGTGAACTGGATCTGAGGGCTCTTTCCCATCCTTCATCCTGCTCTGTGATTGCCTCCAGGTGCAGGGGGCTGAGATGTTGGGACACATTTGGTATCGTTCTGCTCTGGCCAGTTCTGGAGTCCCCAACATAAGAAGGACATTGAGCTCTTGGAGTGAGTCCAGAGGGGGCCATGAAGATGATGAGTGGTTTAGAGCACCTCCCTTATGGGGACAGGCTGAAGGAGTTGGGGTTGCTGAGCTTGGAGAAGAGAAGGCTCAGGGGGAACCTCAGAGGGGGTCCTACAGAAAGGCAGGGGAAGGACTTTTTAATATGATATCAGATGGGAGGACTAGAAACAATGGATGTAAATTGGAAGGGGGTAGATTTAGACTTGACATAAGAAAGAAATTCTTTACAGTGAGGGTGGTGAAACACTGAAACAGGTTGCCCAGAGAGGTTGTGGATGCCCCCTCTCTGGAGGTGTTCAAGACCAGGCTGGACAAGGCACTGAGCAGCCTGATGTAGTGGGAGGTGTCCCTGCCTATGGCAGGGGGGTTGGAACTCGATGATCTTTAAGGTCCCTTCCAACCCAAACTATTCTATGATTCTATGATTCAGAGGAGCTTCTCGATACCTGAAGGGGGGGGCTACAGAAAGGCTGGGGTAGGACTTTGGAATAGGGTCCAGGATGGCAGGACTAGGAGCAATGGATGCAACGGGGAGGAGGGGAGATTTAGGCTGGATCTGTGGAAGAAGTTCTTCACTGTGAGGGTGGTGAGACACTGGAAGAGGTTGCCCAGAGAGGTTGTGGATGCCCCCCTCAATCCCTGGAGGTGTTTAAGGTCAGGCTGGATGTGGCATTGAGCAGCCTGGTGTAGTGGGAATTGTCCTTGCCTGTGGCAGGGTTAGAGCTGGATGATCTTTAAGGTCCCTTGCAACCCAAACCATTCTATGACTTTTATGATTCTTCAAAACCCAGCTTGTCCCCTGGCCTGCTGTCCTCGAACCATCCAGTGGACACCATGTTCTTTTCTCCTCCTCCTCCCTGGCAATGGCCTGGTGCTGCTGAGCAATGAATCACGCTGTGGCAGGACAGCATCCCTCTCCATACCACACCTGCCACGCTTTGGTTGGCCCTTCCCCTGGACAAGTTTTTCCCCCTCCCTTTGAGAGTGGCTCTTTTCAGCTTTCCATGAAAGGAGCCTGTTCTCCCGGTGATGGATTGCACCCCATTTCAATATCAATGAGAGCATCGTGGGCTCAACCTGGTTACTGGGGTTAGTTAACAGGGTCTCCCTCCTCCTCCACTGCACTGAGGAGCCAAAGTAGTGGCTGATCCCATCTTTGGCCACAGATTCTCCTGCCAGCCAGGTGAGCTGTGGTGGTGATGATGCTTAGACCAGAAAAAGTCTGGATGGCCTCATGACCAAGGGCTATTAGATTGGAGAAGAGTGGTTAGCAGGGCTGAGCATCCAACCCAAGGAACTGGTTGTTGCCATGGTGCCTCTTCTCCCTCCACTGATTTAAAAAAAAAAAGAAATGAAAGAGGGGAAGAAAAAAAAATTATCCTTTCTTTTCTCCCAGCCTTTTATCTTCCCCTTCTAAGACTGTTGCTTTGAGTCTTATGTGGAAAGCATCCATTGCTAAAGGAGCCAGAGAGTGCCATAAATTCAGGCAGCCCCACAGCAATGTCTCTTGTTCCCCCCCTCCCCACCCCCCATCCAACCAGGCTCCTTTGTTGTTCCCACTGCTGGAGATTTATGGCCTTCAAGCCAGGGCTGTTCCCAAGATTGCTGTCCCCCTTGTCCCCAGGCTTCTTCCCCAAGAACAACTTAGGGATTTTTTCAGCAAGTAAAAATCCCTTTCTGTACTCAGACAGAGAGAGAGCACAAGGGCAGGAAACTCTAGTGATGCCAATCTCCTGGCATGAGAAATCATTCATGAAACCCTCCCAGAAACACACATCCTTCCAAGCCCTCCTGGCTGCCCTGTGTGATCACATCAGAGCCCGGATGAAGTGACAGGAAAGTCCCATGGAAAAGGTGAAGGAGAGGATTGTGAATGACTCACACCCTGAAGGATAGAATCATAGAGTAGTTTGGGTTGGAAGGAACCTTAAAGATCATCTAGTTCCAACCTCTTTGCCATGGGCAGGGACACCTCCCACCACACCAGGTTGCTCAATGTCTCCTCCAGCCTGGCCTTAAACACCTCCAGGGATTGAGGGGACATCCACAGACTCTCTGAGCAACCTCTTCCAGGAAATAATTTCCTTCTTAGATCCAGCCTAAATCTCCCCTCTTCCAATTTGCATCCATTATTCCTAGTCCTGCCATCACACGTCCTATTAAAAAGTCCTACCCCAGCCTTTCTGTAGCCCCCTTCAGGTACTGAGAAGCTCCTCTGAGGTCCCCCCTGAGCCTTCTCTTCTCCAGGATGAACAACCTCCTTCAGCCTGTCCTCATAATGGAGTTGCTCCAGCCCTTTGATCATCTTCGTGGCCTCCTCTGGATCAGTTCCAACAGCTCAATGTCCTAAAACTCAACAGCTCAATGTCCTTAAACTGGGACTGTATCTCTGGATGTCTAAGAGAAATGACAGGACAGAGCCAGTGTCTTATTCCCTCCATCCCCAAGGTTCAGTTGAGCCTTTTCCATGGGGCTTCACCTTTTCCATGGGACTTTCCAGTCACTTCATCTAGGCTCTGATCTGACAATGCAGGGCAGCCAGGAGGGCTTGGAAGGATGTGTGTTTCTGGGATGGTTTCATGAATGATTTCTCATGGCAGGAGGTTGGTATCAATGGAGTTTCCACTCTTTCTGCTCTCTCTCCATCATGGAGAAATGGAAAAGGAAAACAAGATGGAGAGGGGAAGCAATCCAAACTGTAAAACCAGAGAAGGACTTGTCCCACACCCTGGGGAGCCTGGGAATGGGAGTGATTGGCATTTCCCAATAAGAAAAATAAACCTTTCCCCACCAGCTGGAGATCAAGACAATTTGAAAGACTGGAGTACCCAGATGGCTCATCTTCCTCTGTTGTCCCCTGGATTTGCCCCTTCAGGGCTCTGGCTTTTGTCTGCCATGGCCTTGGCTGAGTTTTGGGTTTCTGTAGTGGTTTCTGAGCTAATGTTGCTCCCAGGGATCTGGGCTAGAGCCTGTGGTGATGACACCCTGCCCCATGCCTGCCCCATGTCGGCAGAGCTGTTTGTGTTGCCTCCAAGCCTTGTAGTGACACCCCATGACAGTCAGTCTGGTGGGAGATATCCCTCCATAGCAGGGGGATTGGAAATGGATGATCTTTGAGATCCTTTCCAGCCCAAACCATTCTGTGATGCTGTGATGGCTCCAATAGTAGCTGGAACTGGATGATCTTTGAGCTCCTTTCCAACCCAAACCATTCTGTGATGCTGTGATAGCTCCAATAGGAACTGGATGATCTTTGAGCACCTTTCCTAAACAAATCATTCTGTTATATAAGATAGCTCTGCTAGTAATGAAAGCACAGCTTGACCTTCCACCATGGTGCAACTTTGCTGAGGTCCCCAGGCCACGGTGGGTCTCTTCCATATGAGGTTTCCACTTGTCCCTGGCTCTCATGGTGATGGTGGCTCTGAAGGTGCTTCATCTTGCTCATCCCTCCATCTCTCCACTGAGAATCAAACCCTTTATCCCTGCATTTAGAGCAGGAGAAGACTTATTTTGGCTTCTGCTGAGCTTGGCTTTCAAGGCTGGGGGCTGAGCAAACAGCTGGGGAAGGAGAAGACTTCTTCTGGATTTGGTGAGCTTGACTTTTGGTGAGCTTGGCTTTCAAGGCTTGGGGACTGAGCAAACATCTGGGGAAAGAGAAGGCTTCTTCTGGCTTCTGCTGAGCTTGGCTTTCAAGGCTGGGGGCTGAGCAAACACTTGAGGAAGAAGAAGGCTTCTTCTGGATTCAGTGAGCTTGACTTTCAAGGCTTGGGGGCTGAGCAAACACCTGGGGAAGGAGAAGACTTCTGGCTTCTTCTGAGCTTGGCTTTCAAATCTGGGAGCTGAGCAAACAGCTGGGGAAAGAGAAGACTTCTGGATTTGGTGAGCTTGACTTTCAAGGCTTGGGGTCTGAGCAAACAGCTGGAGAAGGAGAAGACTTCTTCTGGATTTGGTGAGCTTGACTTTTGGTGAGCTTGGCTTTCAAAACTGGGGGCTGATCAAGCACCTGGGGAAGGAGAAGACTTCTTCTAGATTTGGTGAGCTTGACTTTTGGTGAGCTTGGCTTTCAAGGCTGGGGGGCTGAGCAAACAGCTGGGGAAGGAGAAGACTTCTTCTGGATTTGGTGAGATTGACTTTCAAGACTGGGGGCTGAACCATCTGGGGAAGGTGCCAGAGATCCTCTTTAAGAGACCCTCATGTTGTTGGGGCTGCTGATGAGCAGCTGCGTGGCAAGAGGTTGCATCAT
>VZTY01030080.1:0-11340 GCA_013400935.1 Turnix velox | reverse complement strand
CTTCAGCCTGTCCTCAGAAGGGAGTTGCTTCAGCCCTCTCATCATCTTCATGCCCCTCCTCTGGACCTGCTCCACCAGCTCAATGTCCTTCCTCTGTTGAAGCTTCCAGAACTGGACACAATACTCCAGATGGGCAAAGAATGTCATAAATCTCATTTTAAACCTCCTGGTAAGCACATCTAAAAAGTGTTCCATTTTTTTGTGAGTCTACAAAAGGTTACTGGGAATGAATCTCAAGCTAAATATATTTATATGCAGTTGTAAAGCTTTATCCTACATTAAAACTCTGGCAGATTATGAATTCAAGGTTTCCCCAATGTAAATAAAAGAAAGCCTTGTTATTATAAAAAAGGAATTGGAAATAGAGCAATGATGGAATATAATTTTGAAACAAATTGAAGACTTGATAAAAGTCTCTCATCCTGAATGAACAGTGCAGTGACAGTACTGAGACTCTAAGTCACTTCATGGGGCTGCATTTTCTGAGAAAAAAAATTTTTTAATGCATTATCCTTTGAGAGTCACCGTCAAACACACACACACAGAAGAAAAGAAGATATTCAAAAGGAAGATAACAGGGGGTTGCTTTTCAGGACTGCTGTTCTTGGTTTTGCCTCTGTGATTCCTACTAAACAAAGGAGCCACAGGGTTCAGATCTCTTTCAGCTCTGAAAGGGGCTGGTGTGAGCCTGACAAGCTCAACTAACAAAGGCTGCCCAGGGGGCTTGGGCAGCAACACAGCTCACTGTGAGAAGGGCTGTAGGATCTTAATGGGCTGCCCATCTCCTTTTCCCTTAGACCATCTTGGAAGCCCTGAGGTGCACAGGACAGAAAATCACTACAAGTCACACTGAAGCAGAGCCTAAGAACCTGACAAGCAGTATCTGCGTGTAGATTCAAGCTCCAGCTTTATGTTTTCCAGCTTCAGCTCTGGTGAGGCTCCAACTGGAGTTACTGTGTCCAGTTCTGGAGCCCTCAACATAAGAAGGACATTGAGCTGTTGGAGCAGATCCAGAGGAGGGACACAAAGATGATGAGAGGGATGGAGCACCTCTCTGACATGGACAGGCTGAAGGAGTTGGGGTTGTTCACTCTGGAGAGGAGAAGGCTCAGGGGGGACCTCAAAGTAGCTTCTCAATACCTGAAGGGAGCTACAGAAAGGCTGGGGTTGGACTTTTTTATAGGATAGGGGATAGCATGACTAGGAGTAATGGATGTATATTGGAAAAGGGGAGATTCAGGCTGGAGCTAAGGAAGAAATTCTTTATGGTGAGGGTGGTGAGATGCTGGAAGAGGTTGCCCAGGGAGGTTGTGAATGACCCCTCAATCCCTGGAGGTGTTTAAGGCCAGGCTGGATGAGGCACTGAGCAACCTGGTGTAGTGGGAGGTGTCCCTGCCCATGGCAGAGGGTTGGAACTAGATGATCTTGTAGGTCCCTTCCAACCCAAACTATTCTATGGCATCAACTCCAAGCTGAGGGACTTGGGCAACCTGGCTGAGCAGAAGAAATGTCTGCAAAACTGAGAGGACATGTAAAGAACAGAGAAGAAAGTAGAGGTCAAGTAGACAAGGAAAATGGGGAGAGGGGAAAGAAGACAAAAATGAAGACAAAGAACAGCAAGAAAAACTAAAAACAGGACAAATAAAGCTAGAGAGGAGATGAGGAAGACAGACAACTCATCTTGCCTGAAACAAACATTTCTTATCAGTTAGAGGCAAGTGGTACTCTTGCAAAATTCAATTTCAAATGCCAGGAGAGAAGTGACAGGAAAGGAATGAATAACCTACATGAAGGTGCAAGCTCCTTAATGCATGAAAATCAACACTGGGAGGTGCAGAGAAGTCTGAAGGACAAACAAAGGTTTGGCTAGGATTAGGAATAGGAAGCATTTCATCACTCAAAGGAATCAGAATGGAATGGGTTGGAAGGGACCTTAAAGATCATCTAGTTCCAAGACCCCTGTCACTGGCAGGGACACCTCCCACTACACCAGGTTGCTCAGTGCCTCGTCCAGCCTGGCCTTAAACCCCTCCAGGGATTGAGAGGGCATCCACAACCTCTCTGGGCAACCTCTTCCAGTGTTTCACCAGCCTCACCAGAAAGAATTGCTTTCTTATCTTCAGCCTGAATCTCTCCTCTTCCAATTTACATCCATTATTCCTAGTCCTGCCATTACACGTTCTATTAAAAAGTCCTACCCCTGCCTTTCTGCAGCCCCCCTCAGGTATTGAGAAGCTCCTCTGAGGTCCCCCCTGAGGTTTCTCTTCTCCAGGCTGAACAACTCCAATGCCTAGCTAGACATACCAACATACAGTTCTTCCATTGGGTCAACAATAACAGGTACATCTGTACAGGAATGCGATGTTCCAGGGGTTTTGGAATCACCTTGTTGCCTCTCAGTCCACAGTGTTACAAACACCACATAGTGGCAGGGATGTTCCTATCAAGGTTCTTCTCATAGTGCATTAGTACCATACTCCCATCTTTAAGTTCATACCCTTTACATAACCTCAGAAAGGAGAAAAAAATCATAATTAGGTTTTAAACAAGACCTTAAAAATGTAACTTGAGTGCTTCCCTAAGGCTAGGTTTCCCTGATGATGAAGCAGAAACCAAGTCAGTATTTCCTACTCCTCTTATTTCTTTATGCACAAGGATTTGTAGCTTTGTGGAAAGTATATCACTATCTGAAAAAGGCTGAATATTAACACAAAGAAGAGAAAGAGTACTTTGTTATATTTTTCCAAGGCAGGTCTTCTCCAGTGAACTCTTCACATGCAAAAATAACTTATCAGAAAATATCATCACAGAGAATCAAAGGCATACAGCAACTGAGCACAGATCCATCAAATAATGAATAGGACCTCAAGACACTAATAGCGTAACAGAGACTTTTCTTTCAGGAAATAAGTAACACAAAACTGAAAGTTTCTGCCTCACATTTTCATCTAGATGAGAAGGGGAAGATGTGTTGAATGGAAACTGCACCTTACAGGCTCAATCTGCCTGGAAAACTGTTAGGTGAGACACAAAAAACCCTCTCACCTCAACATGCATCACTGAGATGGCAGCAAACTGAATAAACTCATGAATTATCAGCTGGAGACTTCTCTCTTCTGGCCTAATTTTTGGACTAAAAAAGGAAGAGAATAACTTAGAACAAACTCTTTGTCTTGTCTATGGTATGGAATAAAAGATGGACAGGATTTTGCCTGTGGGGAAATTCTACACTCAGCAACACAAAAAAGCTTCTGGTAGCAAGATAAGACAGGCACCAGCTAGGAGATGTTACAAAGATGACAGCCAATTCTGTCCTTTAATTGCCAGCCCATCATAAAACACAATTTCTCTGTGTCATTTAAAGCACAGACAAAATGCAACTAATGTTGAGCTTTCCAAGACACCGAGGAAATTTGTATCTTTTCATAGTTTCTTTGACAAGAGAGGAATACTTCATTACTTCATGCTGGGAAGGCTGCCACTATGGAATCATGGCTTCCTGCAAGTGTAAAACTCCCACTTTTGATATTACAGATCTGTCACATAACAGATTTGAAGTTTAGTGACAGTTTATGTTGGTTTTTTTTCCTGTTTGTTTTGTTAAAAGTGAAGTTGCTACACTGAATTCAACCCAGGATTTAAAAGCAGTTATGCTTTTCACAGGAGATACATTCAAAGTTCTCTGTTTTGATGAAGGAGAAAGACACTTTTTTCTCAAGCTGATAAGGGGTTCATCACTTCACAGGGGTTTTAACAGGAAAGAAAAGCCCTTTAAACAAAACAAACAATGATTTAAGGTACACAAAGATGCAAAACATTAATGTGAGCTTTAAAAAGCTGTCAGTAGCTCCTTGGCTCAGACTGGAATTGTCATTGAGTTGTCATTGCTGTGAGTTGTCATTGATTTGGATTAATGTCTCCTACTCAAAATGACCATATTGACTGCAAATTACTTGCAGGGGGGCTAAACATCTTCAGATGCACTTGATCAACCTTCCATCAATGAAAGTGCTCACTAGTCACCATGAAAATAAGCAGCCACCATTCATAAAGTAGTGAAAGTGCTCACATCTGGAATGATATAGAAGACAGGAGGTGCTTTCAGGAACCACAGTCACATCTAAAGTTTGCTGTGTAGAATCATAAAATAGTTCGGGTAGAAAGGGACCTTAAAGAACATCAAGTTCCAATATTCTCTTCCTATTTGCATCTGTTATTCCTAGTCCTGCCATTACACATCCTATTACAAAGTCCCACCCCAGCCTTTCTGTAGCCCCCTTCAGGTATTGAGAAGCTACAATGACATCCTCCCCGAGCCTTCTCTTCTCCAGGCACAACAACCCCAACTCCTTCAGCCTGTCCTCAGAAGGGAGTTGCTCCAGCCATCATCTTCATGCTATTTTGCATCTAAGGTCTACTTCAGTACTGTTTCTCTCAGGTTACTCCTTAAAAAGTCAAAGAAGCCTGGTCCAAGAGCCATTGCTGCTGCTTTGCCAACAGCAATACATATTTTCAAGCATGAAGGCAGCTCCTGCAGCTCAGGTTTCCAAATCCCCCAATCAGGGAGTTGCTAAACAATGCTCTAATCCCTAGAGAGTGCCAGCAGGGACTTAATATTTGAACATTTTCAAGCAGAACATTTCTCTCCAGCCACTTTCTAAAGCTTTCTGAACACAAAAGAATAACAGTAATAAGGGAAGGGATGGCAATCCACGGCTGATGAAAGCATTTTGCCTCTGGGCTAAACCAGTTCATAGAAAATATGGCTGCTTGTGATCTCAGCTGCTTTCATGGACTGTTACCCTAGCCTTTTATTTTCTACTCTGGCACAGTGAAACTCTACAATTACACTTCAGGCTACTGTGAAAGTTGGCTTCTTCCCCTGCTTATTGACCAGTCACTGTGACAAATGGCTCTCTGATGGTTTTAAAGACACCTCCTATCACGGGAAATGGCCATAAAGATGGGACAGGATTTTCTTTGACAGTGATGCGGAAACATAAAATCACAGAATGGTTTGGGTTGGAAGGGACCTTAGAGATCATCTAGTTCCAGCCCCTTTGCCATAGGCAGGGACACCTCCAACTTGACCAGGTTACATGGCCTCAAACACCTCCAGGGATTGAGGGGCCATCCACAACCTCTCTGGAAAACCTCTTCCAGTGTCCCACCACCCTCACCATAAATAATTTCTTTCTTATCTCCAGCCTGCATCTCCCCTCTTCCAATTTACATCCCTTATTCCTACCCTTCCTGTCCTGAATTTTATTAAAAAGTCCTACCTCTGCCTTTCTCCCTTCAGATACTGATAACCTACTATCAGTTCTCTGCTGAGTCTTCTCCAGGCTGAATAACCCAGAGGAGGCCACAAAGATGATGATAGGAGCACCTCCCTTCTGAGGACAGGCTGAAGGAGTTGGGGTTGTTGAGCCTGGAGAAGAGAAGGCTCAGGGGGGACCTCACTGTATCTTATCAATACCTAAAGAGGGCTACAGAAAGGCAGGGGTAGGACTTTGTAATAGGATATATGATGGAAGGACTAGGAATAACTGATATAAACTGCAAGAGGGGAGATTCAGGAAGATCAGAAAGAAAATTCTTCAGGTTGCCCAGAGAGGTTGTGGATGCCCCCTCAATCCCTGGAGGTGTTTAAGGCCAGGCTGGATGAGGCACTGAGCAACCTGGTCTAGTGGGAGGTGTCCCTACCTATGGCAGGAGGGCTGTAACTAGATGATCTTTAAGGTCCCTTCCAACCCAAACCATTCTATGATTCTATGTGCTTTTTGAGCTTCTATTAATTCCTGCAGATTTCTCTCACTTCAGAGATACATCATTAAGACCTATTTAAGTGGAATGTTTAACAGCACCTATTGATAGTGGTCAGAAGAGTTCCATAGTTTTTGTATTGTAGTGGAAGTACTAAGATAAGAATTTTCCCTTATATTTTACCTTCTTGCTACACTGCAAAGATGGCAAATCTTTGTCTTACTCAGAGCTGAGTTCCTTCTAACCCCTGTAGCCAGTAACATTCTCATGTCCCTGATTGCATTATGTGTAGAAAATAAAACAATTACAGGCACATGAAATTGGATTGCTGGAAACTATGAATTGTCCACCCTTGCTGGCTTATAAAGCAGGTAAAGACTTATTCAAATTAAAAATGCTGCTTTGTTTATAAAAAGCATCAATAGTAAGTGGCAGATCTGCTGTCTGAGAACACAGCCCTCTTCATCTGCCATTGCAAAGGCGTTTGCTTGCTGTGCTGTGGCTGTTCAGCAGCTGCACAAATATCACAAGTAAAATGTATGGCATTATCTTTTTCTTTGAAATTTGGCACATTCTGATCAATAAACTATCACAGTTGTGATGCACATAAGAAATTTCTCCCGAGGCAATATCACACAAAGTGATAGGCTCTTTTAAGATCTCATTCCAGATTCTCCAGCACACCACGTGAATGCAGGCTGAAGGCAAATATTGATACCACCAGAGAAGCTTTAAACAGTAAAGTGATCCTTCCACTTGGAAGAGGAATGCAAAGAAGTCCTGCTCAATGAGTGTTAAGGTGCTTAAGTGCTACTTAACACCTTTGTAGGAGATGTGGACAGTGGGATTGAGTGCACCCTCACCAAGTTTGCAGATGACACCAAGCTGTGTGGTGCAGTTGATACACTAGAAGGAAGAGGTGCCATCCAGAGGGACCTTGACAGGCTTGAGAGGTGGGCCCATGCCAGCCTCATCAAGTTCAACAAGGCCAAGTGAAAGGTCCTGCACCTGAGTCAGGGACAATCCCAAGCACAGATACAGACTGGGTGAAGAGTGGCTTGAGTGCAGCCCTGAAGAGAAGGATTTGGGGGTGTGAGTGGATGAAAAACTCAACATGAGCTTGCAGTGAGAGCTTGCTGCCCAGAAGACCAGCCAAATCCTGGGTTGCATTAAGAGAAGTGTGACCAGCAGGACAAGAGGGTAGTGAAACATTGGAAGATGTTGCCCAGAGTGGTTGTGGATGCCCCCTCGATCCCTGTAGGTGTTTAAAGCCAGGCTGAATGAGGCATTGAGCAGCCTGAATTAGTGGGAGGCAGGGGGGGTGAAACTAGATGATCTTCAAGGTCTCTTACAACCCAAACTATTCTAAGTGTTATCAGGAGGCCTCCAGGTTTAGGTAACCTGGCTTGAGAAAGTTCTAAGTGTTTTTTGAAAGCAATGAGGAGGTGGTAAAGTGTGGGAGAGAAGACATGCTATTTTTGGGGGGCTCACTCTGTATCCTGTGAGGCAGCAATTCCTACCACACTAACAAGGCTTTCCCTAGGGAGCACCAGTGCCTTTCTGCTTGAGAAGAGCAGGGGTTTTGCCCTATAAGCCAATAATACACAGCAGGGCTTGTGCTGCTTCCCAAGGAAGTTAGAAGGTGCAGCTGGGAGGCTTAAGAAAAAACTACAGAAAAAACCCACAAACTTGAGGAAATACCTGTTGTTTCTTGAACCTAGATAGTGCCAAATGTAAAAAGGGATCACATACTTTTTCCTCCAATGGATATGCAAAAAGACTCAGAGTTTGCTGCTTCAAAGCTCTTTTGTTTTTGTCCCTTAGTACAGGATAAATTGTGTACTTGCCATGCAATGCAACTGCATTAATTCATGCATCATCCTCTCTTGCTCTCCAATTTCCAGACTGAATCCCAAAATGCAGGATACCCTTGATTTACTTTCTCTTGTGTCAGTTACTGGTTCAGGATCTCCACAGCCACGCAAGATACTACCTTGCCTCAATATTTTTCTATAGGAACACAGACATGAAGATAAGAGAACTACCCCTAGTACTCACTCACAGTACTATTTTTACCCATTTTTGAAAAGCTGCTTCTCCATTCTTTACCTCATTTCATCCCTTCTCAGCCCAAGAAATCTGATTTGAAGAGACTATAAATTCTTCATACCTGTCATTCCCTTTTACTGTGTTGAAGAAAATTGAACACATCAGATCTCAGCTTGTTTTTTTTTTTTTTCCACTATAACTAATACTCAGAGTTTGGGTGAATGCAGAAAACAACAAACTACTTCCACTTCCCATAAAGATATCCAAAATCCTATGCAAATGGGAGATGGATATTTGTTTATCTACAAAAGTAAGGACTTTAAATTCAAAGGAAGTGACTATAGAGCAGATAATACACAAAAACTGTCCAAAATTATGTGCTGAGTTGCTGCCATTATTCTTTCCCTAATCTAAAAGCTGCAGAAACTGTGACTTTAATGAGCTTCATAATTATTTTGTTCTCAAAATTCCTTGCTTTTTGGTAATGCTATTATTTCAAATGACAGTTTTTATAACATGCCCTTATAGTCAATCCCATAAATTCTTTGAAAGATGTACCCAAAGCAAAATAGTAAAAATCCAGAGAGAGGAGGAGACATTGACTTATCTCAAGGACTTTGCACCTTAAATAGTTAATAAAATATTAAACATCCCAATCAATAACAGGGGGACCATATTATAAGCTTCTTCATAGGTGGAGTATTTAGGAACAAAATGACATCTTCCTGAAAAGATGTCCAGAATTTCATTTAGTCCCTTTTGTAGAGGGGACCATCAATCTACCTTAACATTTATTGGAGAGAAAATAATTGTCTTTTCCTTTAGGCAATGGCATTTCATTATATGCAGCAGGATAAATAACCACAGTTCAAAGCAAAATAAGATGAAAAAGTCCCTGCATTTTTTTTTTACTGGGGTTTCTTTTCTTCATCTTGGTTAATTTAATGATGAAAAAAAAAAGATAATTAAATTAAGCTTGATTCTGATTTAAATGCACATCTTGGAAGTGAAAGCAGGGAGATTATTTTCAGTTTCAAAGTTGTTATATCCCAATTGATCTTCCACACATTGGCATTATTATCTGATTGTGAAGATATATGCATTTATCAAAAGCTAGAGCCATCTGTCTCAATTCTATGTAATTTCATTACATATTCATCATTTATCTAGTCTGAGGATGTGACATGGGCCCTACAGACTAGCAATTCTATACTTATTAGCACTCCACACTGTGTTTGGATGGACATGAGGCTGTCAACTTCCATTAATCTACTTTTGATGTAAAAATCATCATCTCAGGATAAGCCTCAGAGCTCCTTAATAAATCAAGCCCCACTGCTACGTAAATATGGAGGCACAAGCATTTTTATATATAAAAAAAAAAGCCTGCAGCATTTCTTCCTGCTTGTTTTTCACCATCAGTAGGCAGATGTCACCCTCCTGATGCACCAGGAGGATGAAAAGATAAAGCTCAGCAGACTAGGACACCTGTGTGTGCAGGCACACACTGGCCAAATTTTACCACAACACTTCTAAGTGTGTCTCTCCTCAGCATATAGATGGGCAGGAGTTAAGGGAAGCAAGGAGAAGTGTTTTAGCCCAGGAAATCAGTCAAGGATGCTGGAAGGTCTAGAAATGTTCAGCCTGGAGAAGGAGAAGGCTCAAGGGGGACCTCATAGTAGCTTCTCAATACCTGAAGAGGGTTACAGAAAGGCAAGAGTAGGACTTTTTAATAGGATATGTGATGGCAGGACTAGGAATCACAGAGGGAAATTGGAAGAAGGGAGAATCAGATTGGAGATAAGAAAGAATTCTTTATGGTGAGGGTGGTGAGACACTGGAAGAGGTTGCCCAGAGAGGATGTGGATGCCCCCTCAATCCCTGGAGGTGTTTAAGGACAGGCTGGATGAGGCATTATGCAACCTGGTCTAGTGGGAGGTGTCCCTGACTATGGCAGAGGGGTTGGAACTAGATGATCTTGAAGGTCCCTTCCAACCCAAACCATTCTATGACTCTGAGCCAGTTTCTCCCAGAGTACAACTGGCACAGCCTGGGCTCCCCAAGTTTCCTGTGTTCATGAATTACCTTCTGCACTGAAGCAAAGATAACAGAGATAACAAAAGACAGCTCTCTATTCACATGGAACTGAACCCTGATTTGGAAAATGAGGTAAAGCAATGGTAACTACTGCATGAATTTACTTACTTCACACGAATTTATTTGGATTGCACCAAATTTCAGCTTGCAAATCCTTTTTGGGAATGCTGCAGTGACCTAGCTACCAGGCAAGATTATGGGCTTAAATCTAGTGCAGAATACTTAAATATGTGGAATCTGGTTTTGTGAATATAGAATCACAGAATAGTTTGGGTTGGAAAGGAACTTAAAGATCATCTAGCTCCATCCCCCTGCAATAGGCAGGGAATATTCATGAATAACATGAATATTCAAACAGGAAATCTTATTTTCAGAACCATGGTCATCCTATTTGGAAACATAAAATCAGGCTATGATTTCTTTGTCAAAAGGATCTCTATCAAAACACATCTCAAACTGCACATTATGCACATTTGAAATTTCTGAAGCCTCCCTAAGGGATGGTAAGAGACAGGATTTTATTCCCAGTGGCTAACTCTTAGCTCTCCCGCTTTTCAGAAACTGTTTTTCATTGCTGCTTTGCCATAAGCTAAATGGGTCTGAGAGCACTTACCTTCATCTGTGGGTTGCTCTGATGTCTCACATGAAAATAAAGTCCTGCATCTCCAATCAA
Source organism: Turnix velox (assembly GCA_013400935.1). NCBI lineage: Eukaryota > Metazoa > Chordata > Aves > Charadriiformes > Turnicidae > Turnix > Turnix velox. Next base: position 755 of record VZTY01030080.1, on the reverse strand, counting down.
AACGAGTCACTATCAGCTCAGTTGCACAAGTGACAAGGACTGATTAACTCACAAGCAGGGGAAAAGGTCTGCAGTTGACAAATGCACCTTGTCACTAAGCAGAGGTCTACTTCAACAGTTCAGTGCACTGAGACGGAACCTAAACTCCCAGGACAGTTGCTGAACCCGCTGGCCAGATGCTCATTGTGTCAGGCAGTCTCCTTCTGTCAGGTCCAGAGATTTGTACAGGGGAAAGAGAGTGCACACAAGTTCACATGGGGTAAAATCCCATTCTGCATCATGGAGCCTCACCATCTCCATGCAGACACACCTCAGGCTGCCACAGGCAACAAATACTTCAGAGTATGAAAGCCAGGACCACAAAAATCGAAGTGATGGAGAAAACCATAGTGTGGGGAAAGTCATGTGGGAAGATGTAGAAAGTGTCCCTGCCAATGGCAGGAGGGTTGAACTAGAAGATCTTTGAGGTCCCATACAATCCAAAGCATTCTAAGTTGTGCTGGTCATGTGAAAGCATTAGCTCAGCAGCAGTGGAACCAAAACACAATGATCACCTTTACAAGACCAATCTATAAACTAGGACCTGAGTACCAGGGAGATCATGTCTGACTTTGCACAAGTTGGCCACAAGGCACCACTACATGCACTGAAATCTTTGATACGAGAGCTCAGAGAAGACAGTGCTGCAGGGCCATGAAGATGATGAGAGGGCTTGAGCACTTCCCTTCAGATAACAGGATGAAGGAATTGGAGTT
>VZTY01030075.1:73209-84360 GCA_013400935.1 Turnix velox | reverse complement strand
GGCAAAATCACCACTCTGGACCTACCCATTTGTCTCAAGGAACAGGATAGCACAGGAGGAACCTGCAGCATTGCTGCTGTGTAGTATTTTTCTAACTTGTGCTGCTCATTTGTGCTGACATTGAGCGACCTCTCCTGAGGGTAAAATAAAGAGTGCAGTTGCAAGGGTGAAATAGCATCAAGCATCAGCTTCAGGTGAGCATTGTTCTCAAGGGAAGTGGTTGAATTGCCATTCCTGGAGGTATGTAGACAGTGCTGAGGGATGTGGTTAAGTGGTGGTTTTGTAGGTGTTTCGATAATGATTGGAATTGGCCTTTCAATTCAGATGATTCTATATATGCAAACATTTAGGAAGGGGTTTTTTTAACTCTTGCTTTTCCTTCCTCCCTCCCCTGTCCCAGAATTCTCATCTCACGTACTCTGCAGGAATGGAAGGGGCCAGATACCTGAGGTGCCACCAATAATTTTCCCTTGGCAAATGTTAAAAAGTCAGACTGAGTATTCAAAAGTTCAGGCAGGTGCCACTGGGATTTAGGAATGCTAGGTTCGTTGAATCCTAAGCCTCAGCTTGCCTCAGAGACCTTGGGATAGCTCCTGATGGTGACTCTGATGGTGGCACTACTGAGCCTTGGCTTGTGACTTCCAAAAATGCAAAGACTTGAGACTTTCATTGGTTTTTAGTATTTGGTTCAAAAGTGTGCTAGTTTTATTAGAAAATGCTATTGAAGGATGGCAGGGGAAGAGAGCATGAGAGATTAAGTCTACTCATGGGTTGGATCAGAGTACGATATTTTTGTCTCCCACTGTGATACCAGCTGTACAGGACAAAAGTGTCAGAAACCCTGCAGCAGGCAATTACAGCCCCATGGCAGGCTGCCTCTGCCTGACCTCAGCTAGTTTGCTCTTGGTTTATACCATGAAACAAGGAGTCTTTCTCCAGTGGCTCTTTGCCTCCTGCAGTCTGAACTTCCTTCTTGGCCTGTGGTATGACCCTTGGAAGAGCTGCAGGTGATGGGGAGAGGAAGGGAGCTAAGTAGTAGTGCTGTGCTGGCTGGCCCCTTGGGAAGGATAGTATGCTGTCAGCCTGGAGTGTTCCCCTTAGTCTACCTCGTCACATTCTCCATCTCTTTGAACTGTTGAACATGAAATTTATTTCTACAGCCTCCACAGTATCCATTAGCTGGGCATTTTTCTGGCTGGAATACAATTATGCTGCTTTTTTGCCCGTGTTTTGTGAACTTCCTCTGGCCTGTTGTTTTCCTTTTATTTCTCTTTGCAATTCCTTTCATTCTGGAATGATCTGAACTTAATTTCTATACCTTTTGCTCTGTGCTTTACTTTCATCACATTAACAAAAAATAAATTGTTTTTGCTGCAGAAAAATCATTGTAGTATCTCATGAGTATCTTTTTTCAAGCTGATATATTTCCAGCCCTTATTTTGCCTTTGTTCATTATGTTTAAGGNGACAGGTATCGACCCCGACCCCGACAGGAGCCAAATTGAAGGCTGATGAGTAATAAAATGATGGCTCTGAATTTGTGAAGTGAGGGGGGGGGTAAAACAGTGTGATGGTGTGAAAACACAGCTGTGAGGAGCAGGGACTGCTGATGCTAATGTCAGTAAGTACTGACTTATCCATCTTGGATGCTGTGATCTTTGGATTAAGCCAATCCCATCTCATTATTGCTGGCTTCAGCTCACTGTAGTGATGCAGAACCAGCAGCAGATGTGACTGTGGGTGCCAGAGCAAGCTGTGGAACCAGCTGCTGCAGGCTACCTGACCCAAAGGTGAGTGCATCCCTCATTGCCAGGCTGTGGGAAGGGGGATGACCCTTTGTCCTGGTTTTGGGCCAAAATTAATAAATTAGCCCCCCAGAGACAGATGGTCCTCCCTCTCTCTCTCTGAAGAGAGGAGAGGAAGGAAGGAGGAGATTTAAGAGTTCGGAAGAATTCCAAACTACTTTAATGGATAATAAAACAATAAACAAAATCAAAAGGAAAAGATAAAAAGGTGTACAATATTTACAAGACCGAATCCAGCTCCCGGGATGATGATCAGGACCCCACGTGAGCAGGCCAAGGAGAATCCAGCTCCCGGGATGATGATCGCGTGTCCACGTGGGCAGGCCGAGGAGAGAAGGCCTACGGAGAGGAGGGTCTGAAGAGTGCAGGGCCGACGAGGGAAGAGCCGAGGAGGAAGAGAGCCGAGGAGGAAGAGAGCCGAGGAGGAAGAGAGAGAGTGACCCCTCCGATCCCTCCTTTTATACTGAGAGCATGAGGGCAGATGGGATGGAATACATTGGTTACATGTTACATCCATCAATGTAGAACCCTCCCCTTGCGGTTTCTCTTCCCGGTACAGCCGACCACGAGTTCCTTCTTCACTAGTCCTTCGGCACCTCCCCCAGGCTGGCTCCAGTCTGGCGAGGTCTGCCAAAGGCTTCGATGGCTCTTCTTTGTCTTGTTGATCACTCTCCTTTGTCTTCTTTGATGGGCGTCGTTAAACTCCCTAGCCAGTTTCCATCCCCCAGCAATTCCTCTGTTTTTCTTTAAACATTATACAACGGTAAACAATCTTACACACAGTAATAACAAGTAAAAATATTAGTACAAACACAAACCAGAAAATTTACCCCATTCTACCTCAAACCAGGACACCCTTACTCTGGGAAATTCTGTTGTTGCTGTGAGAAGTCTGGAGTCTGTGGGGCTGACAGTAACTGAAGGTTCATGAGCAGTTGTCTCTAACAACAAATGTACCCATTGTACCATGTACACAGTGCCAAAGCTGAACTCAGCAGACAATTTTCCAGCAATAGCTGTGGCAGACAGAGATGTCTTTAAATACCTCGACAGTGGAAATTAAGGACATGGCTAATTACCATTAGTACTTACCCTAGGAATTACCTCGCTAGTCTTTTTGTCCAGTGCCCTGATGGCACAGTAGCCACCAGCTGATGCCATCTCTCCTAACACCACCGTCTGCTCAGTGAGGCACCAGCTCATGTGTTCCTTGTGGGCACAAGCAGGAGGTTACCACCAGGCTGGGGGGCAGGATGATGTGCTGCCATCTCCCTACTCCTCCAGGTGGGTCCTCTCAGTGCCACTTCTCCTCCTCTCTCTTCATCTCTGTTGCCAGCATGAGCTGCAGGTGCAGTTTTTTCTCATGAGCTGGGGGAGAGCTGATGAGCCTGTGACACACTGAGACCTGAATGCTGAGAAGTGCATTTGTCAATTGGCATGTTTTCTTCATTTTTTTTTCAGTGTATTTTGCTGAAGAACTATTATACATAATTGGTTCTGGATTACTGCACAAACCTTGTTCAGATAACACTTGTTGCCTTGGGAATAGCTAATGATACATAGCAACCCAGCAGCAGCCTGCTTGGGCTGAAGGGCTTTGTTTTGTTCTCTTTGTTTTTAAATGTGTCTTGTGGAATAAAAACATGCACATATTTTAAGCAAACACTTCCTTGCATAGATCTGTTTTCTTCTAAAACATGGAGTGTGCTCCTTCTGGGATCAACATTATTGTGTTGCTCTTCTGATGCAGTGCCAGTTACGTTTATTTCCTTAGCTAAAATTATTTCCTCAACAGATTTGCTTTCGAAAGGACACTGCTTGTGTGTGTATCTTGTTCAAACCTGAGCTCATCTAGCTACTGCTCTGCTCTTGCAATATGTATCTTGCAGATAGCAAACCATGTTTTAGTAGTGGCAAGCGAATGCTCATATCCCAGCCAGCTTAGAGGGACGTCAAAATCTGTATGAAGTAGTCTTTAAGTAAATGAACTCTAAAATCCTGGGTTAGATAATCTTGGAGAGCTCCTGCTGAAAGCAATAAGGGAGCATCATACAAAAGCAAGAAGACAGGCTGAAGGAGTTGGGGTTGTTCAGCCTGGAGAAGAGAAGGCTCAGGGGGGACCTCATAGTAACTTCTCAGTACCTGAGGGGGTCCTACAGAAAGGCAGGGGAAGGACTTTTTAATATGATATTGGATGGGAGGACTAGAAACAATGGATGTAAATTGGAAGGGGGTATATTTAGACTTGACATAAGAAAGAAATTTTTTACAGTGAGGGTGGACAAACACTGTAAGAGGTTTCCCAGAGAGCCTGTGGATGCCCCCTCTCTGGAGGTGTTCAAGGCCAGGCTGGACAAGGCACTGAGCAGCCTGATGTAGTGGGAGGTGTCCCTGCCTATGGCAGGGGGGTTGGAACTCCCACTAGATCAGGCACAACTTTTTTCCCCAGCATGACTGATTCGTACAACTTTTGCCCTGAGGGCTAAGGATTATCCAGTGCTCTTCCAGTTCCTGTAACAAAGCAACCGAAAAATCTCAGTGCTTGTTTGAAAATAAGTATGGTAATGGTTGTCTTTTACGAGGGGAAAAGCTTGGGAATGAAGCTGGAATGAAGAAAGGGCATACATCTCCATAATTCCTTTTGAGCCCCTCTTGCATCTCATCCTAACACAACCTGATGGGCAGGGAGAGCAATCCATGCTGGAAGCATGTTAGTCTCTTTGTGGATCTTGAGTCTTGCTTAGGTACAGACTTTATCCAAACAGTTTCAGCCTTTTTAATTATTAGAGGAAAGCTGTTTAAATAAGGTGGAAAGTGCTCTTGCTTGAAGTGGAATGTTTTGCCAGTCTCTCTGTCAGAGCTTCAAAGTCAAGCAGCAAAATGTGAGTGGAAGGTGTATGGCTAAAAGTCATGGTTTATTCCCTGTGGGCTCTTCTGTCATCATGGGAATTAGCACAGAGATTATCTATTGACCACTGCCTCCTTGCAGTGAACGAGAAGTGAGGGAGAGGAAACACTACCTGTGGTCTCACTCCTTTATATTCCTGAATGTACATCTCCTATTTCCTCACTACACATGCTCTCACCCTGCTTTGCTGTTTGTCTTGCACCCAGGGAGTGACCCGGGGCAAAAGGGCAACGCTAAATGATGGTGAAGGACATTCATTGGCCTGTCGTTCACTCCTGGCATAGGAAAAAACATCTTTGCAGCCATTATTTTAGCAGCTTTTATGTAAAAGGAAAGCAGAAAAAAGGGGAGTAGAATGAGAAATTTGGGACATTTGAAACTATTAAAGTCAGGAAATGAATAATAAAGGTGAATGTTGGTAAAAAATTTCTCAGTTTGGAACTTGGTGTTTTTTGAGAAGGGGGAAAGGCAAAAGAAGGGAAAAAACAGCTGAAGGATTGATTGGCTTGAGACCCTGAAATATGTATTTGCCGTGTCAGAGTTTCATACCTTCCCTTTTCCTCCTCCTCCCCAGTATTAAAGCATTTTAGAAAATGAGGTTTCTACAGGTTGATTCAAATACTTGTAGTGTTGGGAAGAAATGAGGTTATTTTCCCCCTAAAAGTGCTCAGAAATTGCTTTAGGCATAAATCCTGGCAGTGCATCTGGATCAATGCTTACCTGAACTCTTGATACCTGCTACTACATCTCTTGTAAAGAGAGAGCTGTGTAGCTGGGGAGGGGCCTGAGTACTCTACTGCATCAAGCATATAGATGGTGTTTAACAAAGAAGTAATAAAAATAAATGATGGTTCAAATGTGCAAACACGGGCAACGAGGGAAAGGCCTGTAGTGAGGCTGAATACAATTTCTTTAATATTAGTTATTATACATACACTATGCACACAGTCAATGTGATTATTCCACACCTATTTCTGTACAAAGGAGAGAATATGAACTGAATCACCCCTTGGAGAGTAATAGTGAGCTAATATTTTCACTCCATTAGTCAGATGTTAAAATACAAATGCACTTTTTCTTCTCCCTGGTAATATAAGCTAGAAAAAACAATCAAACAGGAAGGTAACACCTCATATGCTGCCTAAGGAGTTTTCTTTCAGTTTTCAAAACTTTGATATAATTGAAAGGGGGAGCTGTTTTTGTTTGTTTCAAGAAAGTCCTGGTTCCTTTAATGAAATCTGTGCTGCATTCTCTGGTTTCTGCTGCCTTGAGTTTTCTCATGTGCCCCTGCGTTTTACATCTCCACAAAAAACTAGCAGATATTCCCAAAGAAAGACTTAGGTTTGGATGGGAGCAACATCTCTGGAGTCAGTGAGAAGGCTGTACAGGTATCAGAGGTAGCTGAGGCCCTCAAGGTTCCTGTACTGTTTAATTTCTGAAGCAGCAGGAGGATGGAGAGTGCTCTGGAGAGGGTCTTCAGCAGCAAGTGGTAGTGGTTGATTCCTCCTCCTACAGGGAAAATGCATCTTCTTCTGTGACTCTGGGGTAGCTATGAGAAGTATTAATATATTAAAAGCAAAGGGAGGCACATGTAGCTGGTAAGCAAAGAGTAGAGATGGCCACATTCCCCACAGGGACTTCTCTCTGAGTTTTCTGTGAGGTCTAGAAACCTTAAGGCTTGCTTAGAGGAAGAAGGGGAGAAAATCAATGCAGCCCCTTTCAATAAATCTCTCATTTATACAAAGCCTATCCCACTACGTGCTCTTAATTGTCTCGACTCCAGTTTGTTGTACTGCTGCTGGCTTGGCTTTTCTGAGCCAGGGTCGAGATGCTTTGGCATGGTTGCCCCAAAGAACTCAGCCTTGTGCATGTGGTGGGCTCTTCTGCAGTCTGTAGCACCCAGGGACTGTTTCTCCATTCATAGTCCTGAGTTGGGTTTCCCCAAGAGCTGCTTCTGCAGCTGGGGAAGCAGAGCCCATCCCATAGCCAGTGCCTCTCTGTATTTCATCTTCATAAGGACACTGCTATGCTGGAAACCAAAAGTTCTCTCGTAGTCTCTCAGGGATCCTTATTGACTTTTATGGTCTTTAAAAGACCTCTGCATGGATTTGTAATCATTCTATGTGTACACCGAGCAACACTAATATAGCTGGTAATTAATTTGTTTTAATTGTTTTTATATAATCCCCGCGAGCGACCTCATGTTTTGTTTTGCATCTGTTATGTTTCTGACTCAAATTTTAATGCCTTAATGGGAACAGTGCCAACTGTTGTAACACTGAGCTATGAGCAATCTCCTGGCACAATTCCAGTCCTTTATTGTGGAACTAACTATACAGCACTGTAATTTAACTAGCAAAATGTGCCAAATCACTGTTATTAATAACAATAAATCTATTTCTACAGGTTGACAGCATTAAAATAACAAATTACTCTGCAAAGAAAGCTGGTAATTTTGGGTGCTTACCACTGCGATCATTGCAGAAGTGTAATATCCATTATTAAGAGCTCTTTGGTGTCTCATGAAGGACCTGTTTGCACATGACAGTGCATCATGGTACTTACTCCAGGGATGATATGAAGGATTGACCATGGCTTTTTCAGCAATTCATAATTTTAATTTAAATATTAATGGTGGAATGGGGCAGGTTAGAGAAAATTGTCTGCCTTCCCTCCTTTTTAAATAATCCTGTCTCATCCAGTTAATCATATCTTAATTTCTCCTCCAGATCATAATTTCTCATCTTCTCTTCCTTTCTCTCCAATTTCTGTTCCTGTCTTCATTGTTGTCTTTTACGTGTCCTGCAGTTGCAGGTCACACAAGGTTTAGCCAGGCACTTTGAGAGCAATGGCCACCAGACACTCAGATTTTTAGAAGAGCAGTTGAACTCCTACAGACCAGCACTGGATTGCAGCTGGACCAGATTAAAATCACAGGCTTAAGATTAGTTTCAGACTGAAGTTCCTGGTGAAATTCACACATACATCTCCTGGGGGTTGTCCTGAAGGAGGACTGTCCACATCCAATCCCCACCAGGAGAAACCTGAGCAGTGTCCCTAGTTCTGTGTCATTCTAGCTTGAGGCAGCCCTAATTTTCTACCAAGTAATTAAAGAAAGCCACATCAACCCTTTCACAGCTAAGCTGCTGTAAGAGGGAGTGACTGGGAGGGGAGTGAAGTGTCAGCTCCTTGGGGTGAGAACAGGGAGAAGTGCACTGTGGGTGGTGAGAGGGAGGTAACTGAGCTTACCACAGAGAACGAGTGACTTTGGGACTTTGGGCTTGACTGACTTAACTCCTTATTTCCTTTGTTTCCATGCTTTGCATTGGTGAGACATGCATTCCAGAGAGCTTAAATGAGAGCTTGAAATATTATGGGAAAGAGAATGCTGGACTATCTGCCTCATAAATTACAGGCACCAGAATGTTCTTGTATAGTCTGTTTGTAAAGTTACTGTTTGTCTAAGAACTTATAATATACCCATGGGCTTTACTGCCATTTTGGTTGCTATTTCAGGACAGCCCTTTTCCAAAACCACTGCAAGTAGTGCAGGGGTTGTTACTGGTCATCACCTCAGCCCCTTTGCTTGTTCATAGAGTGGGTGGAAAACTCCAAGGTATCATTTATGTAGGGGAAATGAGAGATGGAGTTGCTGCTGGTGCTCTTTGAAATGTAGCCTTGGAAAGAGCAGCATGTGCTCAGAAGAATGTGGAAAAGAAAGAGTATGAAGTGGCAAGGTCAGAAGGAGTGAATGTGTGTTGTGGAGAAAACTGGATGGAGAAGAATAATAAGGGAAAAAACAAAACTGTCTGTGGGGAATTAAATTTTAGAAGCCATGTGCAAAGAGAGGGGGTTGATAAAGCTACCACAAATGTCAGGCGCTAGGAAGTAGAGAGGTGATTTGAGTCCTGAACATGACCCTCATTCCATGTCCAAGTTAGTGAAAGTTAGGACCAGTCTCCTAATTCAAATGATGAGTATTTGGGGTGGATAGAATGACTGGTTTGTGTGCGCAACAGGAGACAGAGTGGGGACAGAGTCATGAGTGGGTGCATTTACTGCTCTGGTTTTCATTAGGTGACTACTGATCCAGAACCAAAGCAGAAAAATGTATTTCTGCAGCCAGTTTATTTCTGTAGATACTGACAATATATTGGTTTCATTTAAAAGCATCCGTGTACCTAAATAGTGTGGTTTATCTTACTTGTTGGTTAATATCTAGATGATATTCCTTATCAGGTTTGACAGGTCAACCTCTTGGCTTGAATTACATAACAAAATCTCTGCAATGCTCAGTTCCCAGCTTTTGTTGGTCTCTCTCATAGCCAGGGTGTTATCTAGTATATGGAATTTGATTTATTTCTGTGCTGGCATGTCCAGAAGAATTCATGTAAAGAAAATAAACTGCATGTCCCCTTCACAGGAGATCTGGGCTGCTATTTCTCTACCCACTAAAAGCTTTATCACTCAGCCTTGTTATTATCATGCTAAATGGAACACTTCAGAGCTTAGCGGCTTAACAAGATAAAAACATGCTTTGTGGTTAATGTGGTTACTGTCGGCATGCACATGGGGCCAGCTGCTCGCTTCCTGCTGCTGCAGCTGCGCATTAGTGGAAAATAACTTTGCTTGATAAAGCCTACCCAAAGGAGGTCATCATAGAATAGTCTGGGTTGGAAGGGACCTTAAAGATCATCGAGTTCCAACCCCCCTGTCATAGGCAGGGACCCCTCCCACTACATCAGGCTGCCCAGTGCCTTGTGCAGCCTGGTCTTGAACACCTCCAGAGAGGGGGCATCCACAACCTCTCTGGGCAACCTCTTCCAGTGTTTCACCACCCTCACTGTAAAGAATTTCTTTCTTATGTCAAGTTTAAATCTACCCCCCTCCAATTTACATCCAGTTGAGCACAGAAAAGAATGGTCTTTGGCAAGGTACTGGCCTGATATTCCTAGGGTTGAGGTTCAATTATCAGACCTATGTTTGAGACCCTAGGGACGTGCTTAACTGATGTTGGAATGAGCTTGAGTGTGGAGGTAAGTTTTGTGATTGACACCTCCTGTGAGCCCATCTCCAACTCCCATTTGGTTGCCTAGTGGAGGGGAAGCACTGGAGGAGCCCCTCAAGGCACTGTCATCAATTCCAAGCTCCAGCTCATGTGGGACCTTGAGGAGCTCCTGTAGTACAATGTGCTCCAATAAGGTGATGTTCAATGTCTGTAAGTGCCTGGTGGGGTATCAAAAGGAATTATTAGTCAGAATTTGAATGTCTGATAGAGCAGGTTTCTCAGGACTGGGGAAAAATACCCCAACAAATAAGGCAAAATATAATGTAGTGAATTAAGTTCTATCTGTGAAAATTTCAATTATCAGTCAAAATATCCTGAAATCAAAACCTTACTGACATTCAGCTTCAATTATATAAAAACCACTGGGGATATGGAATTTGTTCATATAAATGAGGTCTCTGATAACTGAGGGAATTTTCAGTGTATTTAATGGGTGTCAAGAGACTTGACCCTATTTTGAATACCAGGGAGTTCTGGATAATTGAAGTTTGGGTAATATAGGTTGAACTGTGGAATTTAGCAAATTAAGATAACATTGAGAGTGCATGTGAGTTAATTTTAGTACTGACAAATGAAACCAGTGTAACCAGCTCAGAGAGGAAAGGCAACAGAAACACAGGATGTGGCCTGAGCTGCAGTTACTCAGGCACAGCTTCATTAATGCTCTCCTGCCTGGCCTCCAGAGAGATTCACACATGGAGATGAAGAGGGATTTAATTTCTCTAGATTGCACATGGCACATGCAGTCAGCAGGACTTTTGTGGTGTTTTCTGTGATGAAGGTGTCTGCTTGAAAGTGAGCAGTGCCTAGTGAGTGCTGGCAGCTCAACAAGGATATGATTGATGATAGATGGATGCAAAGTAGACTAGAAGTGTGGTTCTCTCAAGGCTGGGGTTCCCTGGGATATCTGATGTCCCCAGTGCAGATGTCTTCAATCTCCTCACTTCCCTCTTTCCTCAACATGCATATTTTAACTGAAGATTTTAATGTATTTCTAGATTTCCAGGAATAGGGAGGAATAAATTATTGAAAATTAATTACTAGTGCAGTGGTTTAAGCACATAAGATGCAAGGTTTGTGGGGAAATATATTGTCCTGCATTAAATCAGCTGACACTAGTTACAAAAATCTGACAAACTCACGAAAATGTCTTTATCTGACAGATTTCATGGAATAATAGACTTGTAATGGACCTTCAAATGCCATCTTGTCCAAACCCCTGCAGTGAGCACGGACATGCTGCAATAGATCATGTTGTTCAGAGCCTCAGCAAGCAGGGCCACCTCTGGTTCCAGGGCCTCATCACCTTCATGGGGAAGAACTTCTTCCTAATTCATAGAATCATAGAATAGTTTGGGTTGGAAGGGACCT
>VZTY01030075.1:11964-73161 GCA_013400935.1 Turnix velox | reverse complement strand
AGGGGGCATCCACAGCCTCTCTGGGCAACCTCTTCCAGTGTTTCACTATCCTCACTGTAAAGAATTTCTTTCTTATGTCAAGTCTAAATCTACCCCCTTCCAATTTACATCCATTGTTTCTAGTCCTCCCATCCGATATCATATTAAAAAGTCCTTCCCCTGCCTTTCTGTAGGACCCCCTCAAGTACTGATAAGTTACTATAAGGCCCCCCCTGAGCCTTCTCTTCTCCAGGCTGAACAACCCTAACTCCTTCAGCCTGTCTTCATAGGGCAGTTGCTCCAACCCTTTGACCATCTTCATGGCCCTCCTTTGGACCTGCTCCAACAGTTCAACGTCCTTCTTGTGTTGAGGGCTCCAGAACTGGACACAATACTCCAGGTGGGGTCTCACCAGTGCCGAGTAGAGGGGACCTAATTTCTCATCTAAACCTGCCCTGCTCTAGTTTGAAACTATTCCCCCTTTTCCTGTTGCTCCATGCCTTGGCAAACAGTCCATCCCAGCTTTCCTATAAGCAAAGAAGTTTTACAGATTCAGTGTCTGGACATTTGTTTGTTCCCCCCTGTCTTTCCATAATGAGCAGCAGCAGCAGTACTTCTCTCCCTTTTGGATTGAGTAATAGACCCTGAAACATTTAAGGGAAAATTACTGAGGAGCAGGAGAAATATTCATGAAGTGACAATCCAGGGCACTTTGCCCCTAAAATTTTTGGCGATCTTGGTGTGTCTTTGACTGTAATTCTTTCTTTACTGGCTGTGGAGTGAAAGATTAATTAGACAATTTCTAACTAAAAATTAGACAGATAATGTAGTGCATAGCCTCATGTATGTACATAGTAGTGTAGTATGTATGTAGTACTTAAATGTGGATAATAAAAAGACAAGGGAGGAAATTTTGCTTGAGGCATCTATTAAATATTTGACCATGTATCTGAAGATCTCCTCATCTTTCAATATATACTCATCCTTAATACAAGCACTTTTGCCAATAGGAAGGCAATGACAACATGGTAACTAGTGAAGGCATTCTTCCTGAACATTTTAAGTTGACACAGGTTCTGTCTGTCTGCAGGAGTGTTTATCAAAAAGCATAACTGTAGGAGGATGCAAACAACAAGCTNAAACAGTCCATCCCAGCTTTCCTATAAGCAAAGAAGTTTTACAGATTCAGTGTCTGGACATTTGTTTGTTCCCCCCTGTCTTTCCATAATGAGCAGCAGCAGCAGTACTTCTCTCCCTTTTGGATTGAGTAATAGACCCTGAAACATTTAAGGGAAAATTACTGAGGAGCAGGAGAAATATTCATGAAGTGACAATCCAGGGCACTTTGCCCCTAAAATTTTTGGCGATCTTGGTGTGTCTTTGACTGTAATTCTTTCTTTACTGGCTGTGGAGTGAAAGATTAATTAGACAATTTCTAACTAAAAATTAGACAGATAATGTAGTGCATAGCCTCATGTATGTACATAGTAGTGTAGTATGTATGTAGTACTTAAATGTGGATAATAAAATATATATATAAAATATATACTCATCCTTAATACAAGCACTTTTGCCAATAGGAAGGCAATGACAACATGGTAACTAGTGAAGGCATTCTTCCTGAACATTTTAAGTTGACACAGGTTCTGTCTGTCTGCAGGAGTGTTTATCAAAAAGCATAACTGTAGGAGGATGCAAACAACAAGCTGACTGTGTTAGTTTTATTACCCTAACGATTGGAAACCCCAGATCACCTTGGGGTTCCACTGTGCTGGGCTTTGTATAACCCCCTACTTTCTAAATAGCCAAGAAAGTAGGGAAAAAGTGGAATAAATAAAAGGATTGTCTTCTTTTATAGATGGGAATGGCAGCACTATGTTGTCAAGTGGTATACATGAAGCTAAAGGAGAAGGTAGAGACTATGAATTTGCTCAGCTCTTGTCTAGTATCTTTAACATCTAACTGTCCTATCCTCTTGGATCTCAATTTGAAACTCAGCGTGGATAGAAAATTAACCAAGAAGGGTTATCTAGTCCTGCACTGAAAGAGAAAAAAAAAAAAAAAAGCTCAGTTAGGCAGAGACCGAAAGATGAGACACAGCAAAACTTCAAACAAATGCCATTGAGGATACTAACTGGATATCAGAGACTTGCTGGAGAACTTACAGGAACTCAGGGTGAATCAGTGCTCAAAGGGGAAACCTGATGGGTAGTTTAGACCAAATATCAAGGGGGGACATTTTAGGGAAGTAAAATAGAAACAAAAGAAGCAGAATTTATCAGTAGGTGCATGATAGCTGGAGAGGTAGTCTCATTCTTACAGCTTTCCTTGAAATTATCACCGAAAGAGGAGACTGGACTATGTCAGTTATTTTCTGCAGCAAAATTACCATCTAGAGAACCACCTGAGACCACCAATTGTAAACAAGCTGAGCCACTGACAGGCTTAAAAACCAATGTTTTTATAAAGTGTATGCTAAAACCAACTTTGTTTTCTTAAATGTAACAGAACACTCTATTTTCCTTAAGAGAAAATGGAGAAAACCTGGAGGGTAATTCTGTCGTTTGCAACAAATAAATACCAATGTGTAATTGAACACTCCCCACGTTACAAAAGCCAAGTACATGAAACACCCCAAGTGCAAACTTGTCACTCAAGTGCCAGCTGCCAAGATTTGGCTACTTTTCGTATAGCATAGTTTTAGTCTTTATCTTCATGTCGGTTCTTTGTTATGATTGACCGTCTTCTGGCTGGGAGCCCACTCAAAGTAGACAATACTGAAGAGGGCAAACAGAGAAAACATTGTTACTGGGTAAAATGTCTTTGGCCTGAATCCCAGATAGGAAGGAAGTGGTGTAATTACTGTACTCCATACAGGGAGCTGTAGGGGCATGTAAGGCAACTGACCGTCAGCATGCAGCAATCCTGCACCTCTGAAACTCCACTAACTGAGCAATTTTCTCACTCTTTCATTTGCTCTGCTTAAGCAAAAAAATCTCAGCACTTCACCACTGTGAAGCAAAAAATCAAATCAGGCTTTCTAAGCAAATAAGGGGGAGAGGCTGCTCAGCTCACGATGGGGAACCCAGTCAGACTAAGCAGGGCTTGTTTCTTCTCTATCTGTAAGAAGTAAAATGTTTTCTATTCTAAATCCCACAAAATTATCTTCTGATTTGAACTTCATTAAATATAATCTATGCTGTAAAATGTGTCTGACCCCAATGCTAATCTCTCTGGTATTGAACTTGTCACAAAGTACTGACACGTGCATTTATTATATGAATTTCCCTGAATGCTGTTTTTATAAAATAGCATAGAAAGCATTTTCATTACAAAGCTTTAACACGTTGTGATGAGAGACCTTGTCTTTGAAGTGGAAAATGAACTTGGTTATGCTTCTGTGATCCACTTCTATCTTAAAAGCATCTCAATAGAGAGGCAGGGAAGGTGAATTATTTCAGATGCTGTATCTCCCTGTTGTGAGATGCTCTTTGCCATGCACAGCTTGGTCCTAACAATAAATGAGCAAAAGACACCAGAGGTATTATTATTGCTATTTTACTGAGAGGCTTGATGTGACAGGAACTGAATGCAGCTTCCTGAGATGCAATCCAGGTGCTTTCCTCCCCAGGAGGCCAAGTGACATCCAAAAATGAAACACAGACAAAGTCTCCATCCCAGGAGAAGCCACCTGGGAGAGAAGACTGTGAAGCATTCTGTGTGGATTTAATGTTAATTCAGGAATTGTGCTTCATGATATGAGCCAGACAAATCACTTGAAGGGTAGGAAGTGCAGGATGTTTAGGACTAATCTAAATATCTAGGGAACTTAGTAAATGTATCCTAAAACATGCCTTCACCTTGCTAGTCTTACAGAGCTTGATACAGTCAAAAAATAAAACAGGTGCTGCTTCTCTTTAGCTGTATACACAGGAATTTCTGGTATTTGGTCTAGTTCGTTGTGCTGCTGGAATTTTACCAGCACCTGCAAAGCCTTTTAATGGCATGCTTGGTGTGGCTGATGGACAGGGCAGTTCTACTGAACATTCATTAGCACCTATCTAATGTTAATGCTGGGGTCCAGCTAATCTTCAAAGATTAGCTTTAAGGTCCCTTCCAACCCAAACTATTCTATGATTCTATATATAAAAGATGGTTTATAAACCTTTGCCTGAGTCTGGCATTGAGTGCGCCCTCCAACTCTGTGACTTAGTTGGTCCTTTCTGTCTGGAAGCATACAGCGAAACCTGGGGCTTTGGCCCTGTTTTTATGCAGTCTTCATTGAGAGCTCCTGGGTCTGTAAGTGAAGTACATCCTGCAATGGGTTAACTCCAAAGAGGACATGCCTCAGTTGACAAGAACTTCCCATAATACTTAAGCCCATCTACAAAAAAGTTGGTGATCTAGTGAACATCTACAGGAAGGTAAAAACCAAAGTGATCCTAACTTAGTTTGGAAGAAAGATACTCTGCCTTGCTTGCAAGGAGTGATGCATCTCCTCTCTTATGAAGAAGAAAACCTTGAGTTTCTCATTTAAACTGAGGCTCCATGTGTCCCATTTGTTTTTCATGGAACTTTATCCTCTCGAAGGAACTTTTTCCTCACTTGGATAATGTTTTCCAAGATCCACACTGGAAATGCCATATTTTGAATGGGTGCTTTGTTTCAAAGTGGAAGGGGCAGCTCCAGCAGTTTTCTGGATCCCTGATATGTTTTTGAATGGCATCCAAAGTTTGAGATCAGGATAGACAGGAAGCCAGATGGCGAAGTTATTCTATTTTCCAAGTCAAATTGCTTCCAGTGATATAAGGAGGTTCAGTCTCTGGAGACTCCAGGTGCAATGGAGTCAGGGCTTTTAATTCCTGTAATGCTGACAGATCTCATAGCCACTTTGTTGAAGACATGTTCTTGCCTGGTGGAGCTGATAGTAGTAGCCTACCTGCTTGGATGCTAATTCATTCCTGGAAACTTCTGTGAAGATGAATGTGTGGTCCAGCAGAAGTGAAAGATCTGCTGCTGGCTGTAGCAATATGTATGTTTTCATGTATATGGTAATTATTTAAGACTATCACTGGCTTAATGCTTAACTTTCCTTTGGGACCATTTTTTCACAATGTTTTCTAAAGGCCCTTGCACTCAGAGAGAGGAGCTGGAAGTCAGTCACAGGTATCAAAATTAAATGGAAAAAGTTGTGGGGATTTTCAGAATTTGGGAATTTTTGAGATATTCTTTTGATTGTAACAGTTTCACAGAGATCATTGTTGATGTGCATAGAGGCATTTATGGAAGGAAGCATTCTACCAGCATGACTGTGTTTTATTGCTAGTGGAATCATTATTAGATTAGGGAGAAGGCTGCAGCTGAGGGAGGGGGGAGTTCAATGACAGCTGGAATTTTGAGATATCTGAAGGAGACAACTCATTGCTTGAATTACTGGTGGTAATGAAACTGCTTTTGACTAGTCAGAGGGAGCCACTGGTGTCCAGTACTCTGATTATATCTGCGCTGCTCAGGTTGCTTTTGGATGGAGCTCAAGAATCCTAAAGGCTCCCGCTTAATTGTTTTTCTTAGCCACTAGCTTTGTTATACTTCAGCAGCTGCATGCAGAAAGTAAAGTCAGCACCTAACAGCATCATCTGGGGCATTGAACATTTCACTGGCAAATCCTTTCACCTTGGCTTTTGGCTTTGCAGAGCTGGCTGGAGTGGGAGCCCCCTCTGGGACTGCTGTGGGTGAGACCAAGCAGCCAGGAGCTGCTCCCCTTCTTTGGACACCAAGGGAAAAATTGGCCAGTTCTGGCAAATTTTCATAACTCTGAAGGATGAAAGTGCCAATTCAGTGAAGGCTTTCCTGCTCCCTGACTGTGACTTGGGAGTGTTTTGAGCACCCAGAGCAGGTGCATCCTCAAGGAAAGGGGCCAGCATGACTCTGTCCCTGAGCAGCCACTGGAGCCTGGGCAGGTGTGGCACCAGTTTTCCAGTTGCCTTTGTGAAGGCAGAACTGCACACGTTTGCATGATCTGCTGTGACAGGATTTGCCACAGGTGTGACAGACAGGGCAATTCCATGCAGTTTGGGCCAGAATCTGAAGGGCTGAGTCCAACAACTTGGAAAATATTCTCTTTTGTTAGCACAGTGTCATACAAAAAAAAAAAAAAAAAAAAAAAGATGAGGTTTTAATTGTTGTCCCCTATTTCCATACTGGCCCATTAACAGCAGCTAACTCCTTTTGAATGGAGAGCATTGGAGTGTGATTTTTTTCTTCTGTCTTCTTTACTCCCACCCCCCCAACATATTTTAGCTAATTTTAAGGATGCTGGCAACTGACATGCATTATTTATATCGCTGCAAACCTCCTATTTAGAATGAAAAATCCTGCTGCCAGGCTTTCTGCCTTCTAATAAGAATTCCTTTCACTGCATTATCTCCTCACGCAGCCCAGGGCTGCTCTTGCCAGGGACCCAGCTGGTGTTACTGAATGACTGTGGTGTGGGGAGCCTGGCTGGTGTAGTGGATCCACAAGCTCTCCCATTGCTCATCAGCAAGGAGACACAGACTGCTTCAGCAGCAGGAAGAGAGGAGGGGACAAGGCAGAGGCTTAGAAAACACCACGAGATTGTGTGACAGGAGTCCTGATTTTCTGTGACCTGCTGCCTTGTGTGTTGCTGCTCCAACCTGTGCAACCTGAATTTAAAATACTTCCATCTTCCTTCCCCCACTGCCATCCAGTCTGGATGACAGCAGAAGGTGAAACAGGAGGACAACAAGTGCAGCCCCTGGAACAAAATGCTCTGAGGTTCTGAAATCTGTCTCTGTCACACCAGATCAATTGCCAAGGCCTATGCTGCCACCTCTTTTTTGTTCATTTGGGAGATAACTCACTCCTTAACAGCTGAAATGGCTTCTGACAAACTTCTCCTTTGAACATTGTCCTCAAGGACACTGCTTTTCCACTGTTTGCACAGTCAAAAATATTCTGGAGAGGGTTTTTTTCCCCTTCTCTCTTTTATCTGAGACAGCATAATAAAATACCTTAGATAAACAAATTTATTCTTGGAGGGATGTTTATTTAGAGCTGGCAATCCCTGCGATAAATAATTTCTCAGTGTGGGGAGCAAAAAAAACCCAACCAAACAAGTAGAAAGTAGGCCAAGGAAATTATTGGAGTGCAGGGGATGAGGTGGGAAGCAGAGGCTGCTTCTGGCTGTGGGGGGGATCAGACGCTCCCGCAGTGCCATCTGCAGGGCAGCCCATGTGGGACTGGGGCTGGAGGCGGCCTCCCATCATTAGATTTTAATTCCGGAGGATTTAGGAAAAGCAAAGAGGTGGCATGTGGCATAGGAGACCACCGAGGGTGTGATTTTGCAGGCACGGGGTGAAGGGTCCCAAACAGCTTAGGCTGGATGTTCCCAGCAGGATGAATGGGTGCAAGACATTGAGCAATAGTACACGGGAATTGCTGGTCTTTTCTGTCGTTTGAGAAACCAAAGATGAGTTTCAAGGCAGACAGTGTGGGGGAAAATGGTTTCTGTCAGTTTGAGACCAATGTTTTTTGGTTTCAGTTTTTTCAGTAAAATGAAAACCACAAAAACCTTCATTTCAGGTCAACCTGCATTGTCAGGTCAAATCCAAAGTGAAACCTTGTGTTTTGACTTGGGGTTATTTAACTCCTGCTTTTCCCTCTTTCCTTTTAGTCTAGGTGACCTTTAATGTAACCAAAGCAATTAAAGCTGAAAAGCCAGAAAAAATCTTTTTGAAAATATTGAGAGAGGTTGTGAATGGTCCTTCTCTGGAGGTGTTTAAGGCCAGGCTGGACAAGGCACTGAGCAACCTGTTCTCATGGGAAGTGTCCCTGCCTATGGCAGGGGTGTTGGAGCTGGATGATCTGTAGGGTCCCTTCCAACCAAAACCATTCTATAATTTCCCCCCAGCAGCAGCCTTCCTGCCCCTCATCCTCTTTGCTTCAAATTCATCTGCTGTTCAGCTAGATCTTTTGAGACTCAGTTTCTCCACAAATTTATTATTTGTCAAAACTCTAATCTCTTTTCTTGAATGAATATAACCCTTTACTGGTAAAGAACTGACTTACAAATTGAGTTATGTTAAAAAATGTTTGGCAGTTCCTCAGGTCTTTCATCTCACCTTCCTGCAGCCCCACTTCTCTTGAGAGCTGGAAATGCCAGTGCCCCAATGGGCGGATGCATTATAAAACAGAGCAGTCATGTAACAGGGCTGCACAAGGTTGCAATGCTCTTCTTGCAGGAGAAAATTGAGTGAATTATTTTTATTTTGAGATGCTGCTCTGATAAATGATGTTTGTGGCACAGCAGAGGTCAGCTCTGTAAGTCCATCTGGCCAGTGAACAAAGCCGAGGACTAGGGACGTTTTGGAATGTGAGAGGTGAAGAAGATACTGTTTATGGTTGATTTTGAAGTTTCTACATTGGTTGAGGTTAGAGAAAGCTGCAAGAAGGTATTTTTTGCCTTTGCATAAGAGAGACTGGTGAAGTTTGATAACAGAAGGTGTGAAATCCCTGAAGACTCAGATATGGAGAGATGTGGCAGCCATAGGATGTGTTCTCTGTGCACTTTGTGGAGATAGTGATGATATACCAGAACCCTACTGAAATTAAACTTGCAGTTGTAATAGGTCTTACTGAAAGCCAACCTATAACAACTCTATTGAACCTTCTTGTATGTCACCCTAAACCTCTGTACAGTAGATGTGGGAAAGCCTGAAGGTTGTTTCTGTTCAGGATTCTGCTGGAATCATCTAAAGTTTGTCAGTAATAAGCAGGCAGTTGCTGACTGCATTCTCAGTGACATTGCTAGTCTTCTATTTGCAATGGAGTTTTTGTATCATCCACTTTTCTAAGGAAGAATCTGGATTTAGCACCAGTTAAACCCAATTAGTCTGAAGAACCATTGCAGGCAAGAGCAGATAGACAAGTTGTTCTGACTCTGCTTAAAACTATTCCTCTATTTAACACACAAAAAGGAAGTGGCTCTTATCCAGAGGAAAAATCCAGCTTTTCAGGGAAAGGAGATGAAGTTAGAATGCCTGTAACTGGGAGAAAGAGGGATGTGGTCTGAGTTCTCATCAGTGGATTTCAAATAAAGAGTGATTTTCTTCATGGAAGCAGTAGCTGGAGGTTCCCATCGGTCAAGCTGGAACAGATTCGTGGTGAGGGTGAAACAGCAGCTCCTGGTGCCTGCTGGGGAGGCAGCTCATGTTGCCTAAATGTTGCTGTGACGCCAGCAGTCCTGAAAGAAGGCTTTCAGCTTCCCTGTGGATGCCAAGCAGTGGGAGGGCTGTAAACTGCTGCCAGACAGTTCGAGTGATCTCAATTCTGGGAGCTTTCTGAACTTTCAGGTACTGAGATGGAGAGGGAAAGGAGAGAATCCAAAATAGAAGGAGATTAATTCTTGAAGCCTGTCTGCATTTTTTTGCATAAATTCTGCTCTGCATCTGAACATGTATGGCACAGGCTACAAAAATCTCTGCATTGGTTATAGGCAGAACAGAAGATAAATATTTATGGATGAATAAACAAGGCGAGTAATCCAATCTCATTGCTAGTGTTCAGTTCCTGTACTGTTGCTCTAGGCAACCAGCTTGAGTGGGGATATTGTCTATAACCTTAAAAACTGATTATAGGCTACTTCACTGCCTCATACTGTCTTAAAGAAGATTAGAAGAGAGTGTAAAGCTGGCTTAGAGGCTATGTTAACAAAGCCTCAAAGGTATCTGCGGATTTCCTTGTTCATGAAGTGATTAACTTATTTAGTAACTCAGGAAAAAAATGTGAACATTCAGGGAGCCAGGCTAGTGATAATTAAGAGATGTAATTCTGCCATCATGAGCCTCACTTGGGCTGGTGACTTTCTCTTGTTTCACAGGAACACATCCCACTTTGTTCCAGAGGCACAGGTCTGGTTTTTATCCAGGCTGGTACAGGTTTTCTCCATTGTTTTCCAGCCAGAGGGGAAGCAGTATGCACACTAGGGACGAGAAGAGGGCCCCTATTTGTCAGTGTTTTCACCACTCCTAGGCGCCATCTGGCATTCTGATGGCACCCAGCTGGTATCCCGCACCTCACTGTAGGCATCATGGCTGAGGGTTTTTGAAGGAGCATTGGCTGTGCTGGTGTCCTGTGCCTAGCAGAGGAAGCAAACACCAGTGCTTCACCCCCTCCTTCATCTGCCTTTGAACTGAAGAACTAAAATGGCAGAAACAACACCCTTCTCCTGAGCTGAAGTGTACTGGGTGGGAGCAAGCACGAAGCAGTCAGAGGAGGGAGTGGAAGTGACAGTAGATGGTAGGTGAGCCAATTCTTATTCCATTCCTTTACAGTTTGACAGCAAATGCTTTTCTTTGATGGTCAGGAGGCCAGCAGATGTACTGGAGAGGATTGTGATGGGACCTTCATCTCAGATGATGCTAATGAGGAGGAGGAACTTAAGTTCCATAAAGCCCCATGGTGTTCTGGCCCTGGCAGCATTATGTTTAGATTAGTGCAGGGATTCCATTAGCAGGTTTTAACTGGGGCTCCACTAATGGAGAAATCTTACCAGGCTGTGGTAGGAGCTGGCCTTCCCTGGTTGTGTCTTTGGGAAAAGACTCATCTGTTGTCCTTCTGCTCCCATAGAAGCTTGTTTTCAGCTTTTGAGATTGATGGGCATTTGTGTTCCTCCGTGGGCAGGAGGAATAATCTCTCTTGTGTGATTGCCCACAGATGGATCATGGCCCAGAACCACATTGGGATGGATCACCAGGTATCACTTCTTCAGCCTAGGGTGTTCTCTGTCTAATCTAATGCACAATCTCTCTGATTTATGAGTGTCCCTTTTCTGCTCAGGTTACTTTAATGATTTAAAATAAAGGTTTCTTTAACAAAGTCACAAGTAAAGTCCAAGTACATGGTGTGGCTGGGAATAAATATCTCACTCCTGGTTCAGAGAAAGCTGTATTTCTCACTAGACAAATGTTTGTATTGCAAAGAATAAAAATAAATACATGGTGGAACATGTTTTCTTGCCAGCCTTGTAGCTCTTGTCTTGACAATGAAGATAACTCTTATCACCAGTACTTCTGATGTGGATCCTTTGATTTTTTTTGGATATGACCTGGAGAATATGCAAGAAAAGAAATCTTCCACTGATGCGTGACCCTTCCTTCCCTTAACACTTTGAACTTCAAGTGTTTTCCCCAGATCAATGTTTTGTTGTTTAATGAAATGATTTCATGAATTCATACGAAGTTCCATGAAAATTTGGATTGAGATTAACAAAAAAAAAAAAAAAAGAGGAGATAAGGGAATTCCCTGTGTCTATTTAGAGCTCTGCAGCTAAAATTAAAGCTTCTTGACATTCCAAGTTTACAAGCAAGTAAAGCAACAGGAAGAAGAGAGCAATGCCTTTGGAAGGGAAAACATGCAGTCTGAAGAGGTGGTGTAAGAACAATTTAAAAGCAAAAATTATTTAAACAGGGAATTAAATGCTTCATATTGGATTAATATGGGAAGGTGCATGAGTCTTGCTAGCACTGGCGAGCTCTCTGATAGTGGAGATACTTCTTGATCTATGAAGAATGGAGCAGCATTTTGTGTCTTCCATTTCCATTTGTTTTCCTGTCATTGCTTCATCTCCAGATAAAGGATGGGATTTTTCAGTCATACAGCCTTGACCTGTTCACTTTGTCACCGAATTCAGCTCAAACATTTTGATTTCTACCTGCCTTTCTATTTCTGCCTTTCCTGCTAGAGGGGAATTTATGAGAGTGAATGGAATAGGTGAACTATGGGTTTAAGGGAAACAGGGACCTGTGTGTGCTCCCCCACTTAGCCTCTCACAGGAAAATAGGTGCTTTCAATTGCTGCTCTGGTGTTAACAGTTGTTCTAAATCTGCCATTGTAATTCCCCATTTCATTCAGCATCTCCAGAAGAAATTGAAGTGGCATCTTATGGATGAAGAATCTCCATTTTAACCTCTACAAATGTCAATTGTTCGAAACCCATATGCAGCATTTAGCATCAGGGCTTCAAGACTTACTCACCAATTATTAACAGCATCCTTTTCTATGCTTGAAAATACATTCTGAGTAAGTGTTGGCTGGAGAACAGCTTAAGTATGTAGTAGTTGTTCCAGTTTCTTCCCTTCCTCTCCTTTTTCTTGAACCATGCATTGAAGTGTGCTTTAACAGTTTTCCCATAGTATTACGATTTTATCCACTTTCCAGCAGACTAGAAATACTTAATGTGTTTAGTGGCTCCCAGGGTCTGGTGTGAATTCTTCTGGGTTAGTTGATATTCATCTTTAAAAACCTTACAGTAAGCAAGGCATCAAATTTTTCCATCTTGATTCATGAGACATACATTTACATGCAGCGAAGACTAATCTGCTCCTATCACATGTGTCTGGGCAATATCAAAAGGTAATTTATGTATTGGCTTGGACTAAGAGGTGACTTGGATAAAATAAATTTCTTTTCTCTTTAAGTCATGACCCTTAGGTTAATACAATATTCTTAGGGTACTGCTGGCATCCAGTAGCAGTGGGTGGCGGCATTAGGATTTGGTGGGAAGATACGGCTTCACACAGCCCACTTCATCCCAAAACCTCTGTTCATTGTCAGGGGAATTCCTGCCAGAGAGCTTGCTAATGTGACAAATATGGAAACCAGGAAATATGGTAACCAAGAAATACTCAGCAATTTCATTCCCTGTGTACCCAGCATTGTGTAGTTCCTGCAATGGACTGTAGCAAAGGGGTCTAAATTAGGATCTCAAGGGAGAGTGCTTCTCTGGCTGTGCAGTGGTGTCTGTCTCACACACAGACATCTTTATGCTGGAGCTTCTCAGCAGAGTGAAAAAGCAGCAGCTTTCATGTGTTTCATTGCAAGAGTCCTGGAATAGGCCTGGTTCAAAGCCACATTTTTAATGAATGATTAATCTTTTCCTCTCTTTCTAAACTGTTTGGTCCTCATAACACAAAGAGGAGAGGCAGGGAAATTATTTGCCTTCCAGCCAGAGGGCTGGCCAGCAGATCCAGAGAAGGAGGAGGTTGACAGATTGAATACATCACTGTCTGCTTGGGCAGGGAGAGAAATCCAGCTCTTTCTCACCCGGAAAAACAGGCGTGCTCCTTCCACCTGCAAGGAGAATACCAATGTGAATCATTTCATTCCTTCCTCCTCCTGGGAGTAATTTATATTGAGTCTTAAAGCCTTTCCACATCTGAAACTCAATGGCCCATCTGTGCTCTCCTTTGGCTCTAGACTGAGCAGTGGGGGAAATTAAGAGCCTTCCAAAGCAAACAGCCCCTTCCTGTGGCCCAGCCAGGCTGCAGCAGGAGAGGGTAAACCTGCTCATCCATGAGCAGGTTAAAAGAGTCTACTCTTATGTCCCAGGTGTGTAGGGAAGGAGGCCTGGATTTTTTCCCAGCTCTAACAGACAATTCATGTTGCATCAGTCAAGTCATCCAATTTCTCTTAACAGGACTTCTCTCCTTTGCAGTTTGCATTGCAATTTTTATGTGGCTTTGGCAGCTGAGAACATATTCTTTAGGAGAGAAGATTCTTTTCCTATGTTTATGTATTGTTGTGTCATAATTAGGGTCTCTGGGTGTTGCCCTAATTCCCACTATAACCACCAAATTATACTGGAATAAATTACACATCATGGATATTAAATGCTCAGCTCAGTTTCAGTGCAAAATATAAAGCTCAAATGATGGTAACTTAAACTGACAATAAAATAGCCAGCATTACACTCGTAAATACTTAATTTGCAAATGTTTAGAACATTAGGCACCCTCTATAATTCCTTATCACGGGCTTTGCACCCTGTTGGTAGCCGGTGAGCTATATCTCACTTCATTATGCATGAATGTGTAATTTTCCAAAAGCATAAACATGGCCTCCAAGGGCACACACATTAATAGCGTTTGAATGAACCAATTTGTTTCCTACCCAATGTGTTTATCTTCCAGTTCTTCCTTGCAAGTTCCAGCAGAAAGGTTAATGGTTCACAGTTCTGTGTCAAATGATGCTCTGATTTAATCTCCACCATGTCGCGATTTTTAATTCTTTTTGGCCTCTAGCATCTTGGAAGTTAAAAGCTGCCTCCTGGGGGACAAAAAAGGGTCTTCTTTAAATTATTGCACATGTCCAGGGGCCCTGTTTCCCTTGTGCTCGTTGTGGCCCTGATTCATGCAGTACACAGTGCTTTGGGAGCAGTTGTGCTTGCTTCATCAGAGTCCTTCTGCTAAGGGGAACTCACTAATATCCACTGGAGCAGCTGGATCTGTCATCTGTCTGAAGTCAAGCAGCTCTTCAGGAATGCCATTCATGGATTTTGCTAAGACAGTGGAAATAACTGGACAGTAGTGAAATGAATAGAATCATAGGCTTGTAAGGAACCTTCAAAGTCTATCTAGTCCAACGTCCTGCAATGAGCAGAGACGTCCTGCACTACATCAGGTTGCTCAGAGCATCAGCAAGCCTGGCCTTGAATGTCTCCAGGGATGGAGCCTCCACCACCTCTGTGGCTAACCTTGGACCAGTGTCTCACCACCTTCATGGGGAAGAACTTTTTCCTGATGTCCTACCAAATCCTGCTCTTCTCTAATTTCAGACCATTGCCCCTTGTCCCAGCAAGCAGGCCTTTCCCAGCTTTCCTGTAGCCCCTTCAGGTACTGGTGAGGTCTACAGAGCCCAAAAGTCAGAATACTCTATTGGATGAGACAAAATGTTAGGATGGGCAAGGCAGGTGCTTTCAGTGACAGCAGAAATTCTGTGCAGCACCTCCAGTTAAGGTTGTGCTACATTTTGCTAAGCTTTGATAATAACCAGCCTCAATTTTGACAAGATGGAGGAAAAACCATATGTTTGAAAAACAGTGTGCCAGATTTTGGCCCCTTGTGATAAAAAGCCAAATGAGGTATGCTATTTCACCCAGGCTCTTTTTCAACCCACAACTTGTCATAAATCTAGCAAGGAAAGTCCAGGTAAAACCCCAACAATCAAACAGGAAGTTGAAGCCAGCATCACAGGTTACCACACAGAAGCAGAACTGTTGGCCAAAGTAAATACTTAAACAAAAGGTTAGAAATATTAAATCTGCTCCAAGAAACGAGGGTTAGTGCTGAACCATGTGATGTGGAAACAGGGATGAACATCACATGAACATCTTTTCCTGATAGTTGGTCCAAGAAAGCCATCTGAGTAAATACATGTAGAGATGGGCAGAAGTCATCTAGATACTCAGAGGTGTCAGACTTAATCTATACCAAAAAGAATATTCAACCTTTCCAAAAATGAAAATGTTTCTTTAGGTGCTTAAATTTGACTTGCAAGTGTGGCAATTTCAAGGCAATCTGAGTGAATTTGGAGCAGAGCAATGCTCAGGAACAATGCATCTCCTTAGGGTCCCAGATTTGAAACTGCACCCTAATGAAATATACTCCAACTATTACCATTATTTACTGGTTAATAGTAATAATATAATAATCACCTAGGTTTGAAGGGACCTCTCAGGTCATTAAATCCAACCATCTACCCAACTGTGGCAAGCCTGTTGCCTGGACAAGGACCTGAACTCTTGATCCTCAGATTAGGAGACTGGTGCTCTACCAACTAGGCTTAACAGCTGCCATTGAAGGCTCAGGACAGCTTTGGGCTGCTATGAATACATACAAAAAGTGAAAAACAATAACATGAAGGTACTTAAAATCTCTGCCTGAGAGACAAAGGGTAAGTGCAGCTGGTTGGGAAGGCAGAGGTGATGGAAGATAGCTGTGAAACACTAGATCAAGTCTCAAAAGAATTTGTAATTGTCTAAATCTGTACTCTGAGCTATTACAGTAAATAAGGAGCATTATGTAGGCAAGGGTGGCTGTCTCAGAGCAGAGTGAATATTTATTTCTAAGCCTGAATAATTACCATGGTGAAATCAATGAATTTTAAATGAAATAATTAGGCTGCAATTACAGAGGTGGAAAGAAAAGCTAAATCTCAATCATGTGAGCTCCCTCTTCCTCCACCAACCTTCTCTACCTTTCTGTCCCTGCTGTCCACTTTCTGTGTTAATCTGGAATTTGAATGAAAATTTAAGTGCATCTAAATGTAGCCTTGTGCCCGGCAGAGGGAGTGGAGATGTCATCAGGGATCTGTCAGAATCAATAACATTTCCCCTCCAGCCCTGAGCTGCACCTCAAGATCTAACATTTCTGCCTGAATTATCAGCTAATGCTCTGACAAATTGCTTGTGATTTTCTCTCTCTCTCTCTTTTTTTTTTTTCTCCTGGAGTGGATGTGCCTGGTCTGCAGATGAGATACACACTGCCTAGCCCTGGCATGCAGCAGTGGCTGATGGTTTGCAGACAGGCTTTTCAGCCACAGAAGCAGGAGGGTGTTGGGGCTGCGGCCAGCCCCATTTCCCCCCTCCACTCTCTGTGGAGGTGCTCAAGTTTAAGGCTATAGCTACATCTATAGCTATAGTGCTGCAGAGATGCTCAGAGCTCAGGATGTTCTTTAGAGTATCCATACTTCTAATGAGGTTTTGCTCTAACAGAACAGCTGGAGAGAGAAAACTGGGTGGGAGTTAGCATAAGCTGTGTTGCTAAAACAGGCAGGAGGGCTGTGACTTTTCCTTGCTGAAGGAAAGAGTTGTTGGTGGCATAGTCCTCAGAGAGTGAAAACAACAAAGCTGCCAGGTGATTTTGCACTTGTAAAATGAAGTAATCTTTTGAGAGGAAAAATCTTCAGGAGGCTGCTGCAGAAATACACCCGAGGGGTTTGTTTCTCCAGCCACAAGATTCCAACACCTGCAGCTAAGAAAACCATCACAATCAGCTGCCTCTTCTTAGGCTGCATGCCATCCAAAGCCTGTATTTGTGTACTTGCTGTGGAAGTGATTTTCCTTGAAGCATGAGCTGGTTTTTAAATACTGTGGGTGTAGTGACAGTCTGTAATTCTGACTGTGAAATAAGATCATGAATGAGGGAGAGACAGGAGAAATTCTCACCTGAGCTGTCATTGGCAAGATTTGGATCAGCTGTTGTGTGTCTTCTGCCCTGGCCTTTTCCTTGTGTCTGTTCACACAAATCCCTGGCAGGGTAAAACCCAGGCAGTGTACCATCTCTAGCTCTGTGGCTCCTACCTGGAACAGCCCTCCCAACCCCCCAGCAATGGCTTAAATTGCAGCTGAAAACATCCTTTGCCCAAAATATCTGTGAATTCATCAACCCTGTAATCTTCCTTTAGGCTGCCAAGTGCAATGTCCAAGTTCTCTTGAAATAAATAGGATTTGGGTAGCAAATTCCCTTAGGTTCTCTTTGCAAATATCAGGACTGTGGTGTAACAGAGGCAATTTGGGATACATGGCATTTACTGATGCCTTCTCTAAGGGTGTGTCTAAAAGAAAATAAAACCTCAAGGAGGTTTGTGGGAAGGGAGACACATAGACTATAAAGACATTGAGGTGCTTGACAGATTAGTGGTATAGTTTATAATGGCATTCCTGTACAGTTCCCAAAAACTGAATTACTAAAAAGCAGAGATATTTACAGTCTTTCTCAGATGTCCATATAAACAAGCAGAGCAGCAAGTAACAGAAATGCAATTTGGGATTATTTCTGAGGAGTCTCAAACCAGACGTGCATGTTACCTGCATGGCAAAGATTTCCAGTAGGAGGGTTTGAAAAGGAAAGAGAGGCAAAGAACTTTTGCAATCTGTCACTTTGCAATCTGTCACTCATGATTAGCCACGAATAATTAAAACAGTGATACTTATTACCAGTATTTGGTAATTACTGCATAACATACATAAATAAAATTATTAAAAAGGAAGTTAGTTATAGAAATTGCCCCTTCTTATGAAAAAGAATTTTTTCACCTGAAATCCCTAATGGTCTATATGTAACATTTGCACTGTCAAGACTGAAATCCCTCTTGCTTTCATGTAGCAGTAAATGTGTAGAGGGCATGTAGATAAACTCTTTTAAGACTTGGAAGATAGATTGCATTTTTGATAGTCTGGAGATTGGGTAGTGCATAGATACAGCAAAGGGCCCCTGAGCAGATGATGGAAAATGGATGGGTCATTTATTTCAAGAGTTCCTGTGTGTGGTTGATGTTTGACAGCATATAGAAACAGAGAAGGGCTTGAGCTTGAGTCTTTTATACTTCTTCAGGCAGCTACATCCTTCAGGAAACCCCACCTGCTAGGATCCTCATCCAGAGGAAGACCTTTGGTGAGCTCTACAGCTGGTCATTGTGGAGGGAGTGAACATTTGGGTTTTGGCTATTTCCTTTTCAAGAAAACACTGTCTCTTGCTTGGCTGGAGTGTCAAACTCTCTCTGTTTTTAGGAAGACAGAGGTGCTTTGATAGGTATGGGAACTGAGCCAGTTGCCATTGTTGGAGACCAGTGCTGCCTCTGTCTCATTCCCTGAACCCAAGGGCAGGAGCAGGAGGGGTAATCCAGTGGCTAATAGCCAGGATTTGGGGTGGAGAAACCTTAATTAAGCAGAGTTATGAATGCATAAAGAAATCTTTACTTGATTCTGCTCCCTGCTTTTACACAGAGTTAAGTAAAGGCAGAAAGGCAATAAAGAAACGGCCAAGTGTGATACATTAAGGTTATTTCTTCTGCCATTAAAGTTTCATGTGAAAGTTTTACAGACAGGTCTTGGTCCTATTTATACAGATCTTTCTTGCCTTCAAAATATTATTAAACTCCTTTGTTATAGAAAGCAAGTCTGAAAATGAGCCTGCCTGGTAAATAAAACATAACACTTGATTTTGCTAGTACACTTATCTCCACAGAGCAATATACTGAAGGATATTTTCCCCATATGTTTTTGTCAACATGTCATTGAGTATGCCTTTTTAAGCAGTAAACCAGTTTGAGTACATTCCCAGAGCATTCACTTGTCCTATTGATTCATGATGGGGATTATGTAGGCCATGACCAGGCAGTGTGGGATAATTCCTGATCCCAAAGTCCAGGAGAGGGAAGTTTATTCCCCACATATTCTTAGGCAGCCCAAGTGATAGAACCATAGAGTTGTAAGGGACCTTCAAAGGCCATCTAGTCCAGGCCCCTGCAGTGAGCAGAGATATTTTGCACTACATCAGGTTGCTCAGAGCCTCTGCAAGCCTGGCCTTGGATGTCATTCGGGATGGGGCCTCCACCACCTCTCTGGGCAACCTGTTCTAAGTGTCTTCATGGGAAAGAACTTTTTCCTAATGCCCAACCTAACCTCTCCCTGCCCTGCTCTACTTTCAAACCACTGCTTCTTGTTCTATTGCTCCATGCCCTGGCAAACAGTCCCTCCCCAGGTTTCCTTTAGCCCCTTCAGGTACTGGGCGGCCACTATGAGATCTCTTCAGAGCCTTCTCTTCTCCAGGCTGATCAGACCCAACTCCCTCAGCCTGTGCTCATAGGAGAGCTGCTCCAGCCCTCACATCATCTGCGTGGCCTCCTCTGGACCCTCTCCAGTAGTTCCATGTCCTTCTTGAACTGAGGGCCTCAGAGATGGATGCAGTAACTCCAGGTGGGGTCTCAAAAGAGCACAGGAAAGGGGAAGAATCACCTCTGTTGACCTGCTGGCCGTGGCTTTGCTAATGCAGCCCAGGATAGGGTTGGCTTCTGGGCTGTGAGTGCAGACTGTGCACACCCAGCTGTCTGTTTGGGTTCTCAGGTTCTTGAACTGCATCAGAGCAAATGCTTTGTTCACAGTCTGGCTCAGGCCATGGTGTGTGTGGGAAGGTGCACAAGTTCTCCCTGCCTCCCAGAAGAGGCTCTGCTGGGTGCCTCTGTGTAAATGCAGTCATAAAGACTGTTTTCTTCCTCATCCTGCTAGCACGGATGGTGTATCTGGCTTCTTCTTCCAGTGAGCTCCTCTGGGTGCTGCACACAGACTGAGCACTGACGTTAGTGCTCCTGCAAGACAGGGTGGCAGCAGAGCCCATGGGGTTGTACAGGTAGATTTTAAGAGGAGATCAAGGAGGTCAGCCCTAGAAATGGCCCTGCAGGGTGAGCTTTGCTGTGGAGCAGATGGATGGATGGATGGGAGGCCTGTGTGCTAGAGCGTGGGTTTTGGATGCATGGCCCAGAAAGGCTGGCATTTAAAGCATGGATACTTTGGGATCAACTGGAAAGAGAATCATAGAATCATCTAGGGTGGAACTGATCTTTAATACTGAGTCCAACCAGACCCAATACAGAGGAAGCAGAAAGCAAAGTTTGGAGGAGTACATCCAAGTATGGTCTGGAGATTCCTTAAGGGCTACTTCTCCTCTTCACTGGCTTTGTCAAGGAAGTTATGTTATTGTTTCCCCCTTACTTCAGTTTGTCTTCCAGTTCAAGGACACAGCTGTCCTCATTTGAGGTGGAATGGAGTCAAGGTTCTGCTCAGTGAGAGACTGTTGCTTCCACCTGTGCCACTGGCAGCCAGGATCAGCTGAGGTGGGTGTTTGCCCTATGAAGAAAGTCCCAGTAACTGTGAGTACTCATGACCCTAATTCTCTATGCTGTTTTGAAAGTTGTTACACAAATACGCATGAAAATGTATCCTTAGTGAAGTCTGTAACCCATAAAAGCCCAACTTTTATCAACTTGCCCAGCTTTTTATACTGGGAAATCATCTTGGATGCTTGTCCTGGTGGGGATAGGGTTAATTCTGTCCCATTACCACCTAAGCTGTCCCACTGGTAGCCAGGGCTGGCCGGGAAGGGGGCAGGAATTCTGTAGGGGGCATGGTGTGGAAGCTGGTGGCGTGCATCAGGAACGGTCAGCAGCTGTGTGTGGTATGGTATTACATCTGTGCATTCCCTCACTCCTGTTATTGTTCTTTTCCTGTTGCCATTGTTGTTCTGTTAAACTTTGCTTCTGTTGCCTTGGTCTCAACCCATGAATGTTGTTTTCCTTTCTCTTCACGACTCTGCCCCTACAGAAGGGGCAGCTGGAGTGAGACACGTGTGGTTCTTTCTTCTCTCTGAAGTCAAACCTTGACAACACTTTTGAAGTAAGAAACTAGTAAGAGTTTTTGATAGTTTTCTATGTTTATAATACACATTTAGTAACTCTCTCAAAGATGTCAAAAAAAGTAATTCATTCTTTCTTTGCTCATAAAGCTCTTTCCTTATCTGAAAGTGTGTGGATAGTCTAGTCCTGTTTCTCTCACTTAGCAGCATCAGGAATTGTGATGTTGACTCTGGAGTTACTGGAATAGAACCACATGCAATAGATAATGTATCTTATCTCCTAGAGGAGGGTATAAACAACCTTATTTCAGCATGTACTCCAATCACTGGTTAGGGTGGGAGCTGGGCAGGAATGGCTTTTATTTGCCTAGTTTTATAATTTCCATCTGTTCAGTTCTTTACACCAGTGTTTTTCAGAGGTGAAACATGAAATTTCACAGGCCCCTCCTACCTTCTCAGTTTTGGCAACACTAATATTCCAGAACTGGTGTTCTTTGGTTTCTCTTGTGTCTAATAATGAACTTGCCTACTCAGGGTTTACAGCTAAATCCAGGGAATTCAATGTGTGTGCCTGTGTTCATGAGATTTTCTTGAAGTCCTATATTATGTGCAACATTCAAATATGGAGGGATTAAAGTCTCTTCCTGCACTTTAAAATCCCTTTTGATGAGCCAGGCTTAACACACTCCAAGGGAAGATGTCTGTGGTAGTTCTGGTATTTTGCTCTCCCAAAGGCAAATGCTTTAACTATTTGCAGCTTTAAAAGTAACCTAAAACTTAAGAAACCTCCTTTTGAAATTAATACATCTCTGTTTATGTCTAACAAATGTGTAGCTTTTATATTTCTATATTTGGAGCTTCTGAAAGCTCCCAAAGTGCAACCAGAGAGTTACCCTTTAGTACTCTCCTTTACTAAAACACAATACAATGAAATCCTGTCTGCTGGAGATTAAATCCTCTACTTGTTTCTGTGAAGTCAACACAGATTAATTGCATTTTAGCTCAGCCGGAAAGATATTAATATCCGAAGATATCTTTGTAGCTCAATGAACAGGGCTAGTTTTCAGAGGCACAGAAGAAAGTGCTGCATACATGTGGGATGTGATGGTCCTAGTGGTAGACCAAGGCTCTTCAGTACCTTGGTCAAATGCCAATTTACTGTGTTTTCCTTTGCTGGTGTGAACTTTAGATATATGTAAGGGAGATTCCATCAGACTCCAGATCTCTCTGGAGAGGACATTGAGCAGTGCAACTCATTCTGAATGTTAAATTGCTTCTAGCTGCAAGGCAGGGACAGGTACACAGCTTTCAGGCTGGAGAACTGGACACTACCCTTATTCTTGACTAGCACATCAGTGCCATCATCAGGGTGGCTGAAAAACAGAAGTTCCTAATGACTGTGTTGGTATCTGCACTGGAAAAAAGCTGATGATATATCATGAAGTGTGCCTTTCATGATAACCCTACAATTGCCTGGGAATGTAAGAGACTTTGTTCAGACTCATGTACTGGGTACTGGCTGATAGTTTGTTGGGTTGGATCTGGGAAATGTCTATGCCTCTTTACAAAGCTTCAGTGAATTAATAGTTCTGTGTAGTAATAATTTTCTCAATATAATAAAGTATGTGAGGAGCTTGAGCTTGGCACCAGAGAGGTCTAAATGAAGTAATTATCTGATTCACCTGGAAGTATTTCAGAATTTATTACTTTTCACTTGATGGGATGAAGTAAGAATCAGTGATTTCAAATAGCTCAGTTACTACCAAGTGCTAAATATGGGTAGAACAAAGTTGCAATCATTAGAGTTATAAAAAGAGTCTATGACAGCATCTTATCTGAAGCAGGTCTTGAAAGATCAATTGGTGACCAACCCTGTCATCAGTGGTGTTATCTCACTCCAAATTGCCTTGATATTGGAGATAAGCCTGATGCGAGAGCCACAAATCTGAATACAAATGGGGGAATCAAGATGTTATTTCTAGCTTGATTTCCCTTCCCTCCAGTGTGAGCTATGGATATGGTTATTAGAAATTTGTTCCCAGTTTCCTTGATGGTAATTCAAAACTCTCATTGGCTTGGTGTGCTCTTTCTAAAAAATGGAGCATAGAAGGTTCATTAACCAAGTATTTTTAGCTAAGAAGTTTGAAACAACAACAGAGGTACTACCCAGTCCTCCTGCCTGGAAGGAGCCCCTTCTCAGGCCATCTGCTGCTTTCTTGCCCCAGGCACATGCTGTAGTACCAAACATTCACATTGACACCCATGGAAACCCCTTGCATCCAGCCAGGTACTTGTGTAGGCGACACTGGCTCTGCTCGCCACAGGCTGTACCAGGATGCCAGCAGCACTTTCCACTTCTTCAAGGGGTCCTAGAGGAGAAAAAGTTAATATATGTATATAACCACAAGCACAAAAAAGTTACTGAGAACTGGTGCTGCTGTTTATATATTTAGATACTGTGATTAAATTACATACATAATGCATTGTTTTTGTAATACATTATTAATAATAATAATACTGCCTTGTGTTATTCGGCTGGAAGAGGCATGCTCCAAGTGATGCTTCATTGGTCTATTCACACAATTTTCATACATCTCTGAAGATTACCATTTTAACAGCTTTGTGTATGGGTACTGCCAAGCAGTTACATTTAACAGTGCATAAATCTAATTCCCTCCGCATTCAATTTTCTCAGGCAGCAGAATCAATTTGAATCTGTCAGGATTTTATTCTAAAGTCTATTAGTGCCTCCTGCCTTTTCCTGTATTTCCCCCCTGCCTCTCTCTGTCTCTTAACAATCTCACTCTTTCATGAATTCATCCAGCTGCAGAAAGAGATGCCTCACTGATACACACGGGCTTTTATCTCTTTACAACAGAAACCTAATTAGGTGTGAAGGAGACTCAAGGAAGGTCACAATTAGCCCTCCAGCAATAAAGGTTAATGGTTGTGAAATCCTATAAAAAAGCTGTTGAACTTTGTTATTATCAATAATGATGGCCCTTGACAAGGTCAAGTTCATTATTCTTAACAGCTATCAGCAAGGCTCTTAAATCCCCACTTCATCAGCATGAGTGATATCTTCCCTTCTCTCCCACAAGATGCACTGACTTCTAGGGTGGGATCTGCTCTTCCAACAGTTCAACCCCCTGGGTAGGTTTCAAGATGGGCTTTAATACACTTCTATACTGAGGTTGTGCTGGAGGATGGCTCACCATGCTTTTTAGTTACTGTTTAACAGAAAAAACACGTGTGGGTTATCTTTTCCATGCCTGAGTGAAATGATCCTGCCCAATTAAGAATATAACATGAAAGTAATGGGGGATGTGCCCTGGTAACACAGCATTTTGGAACAGAGTGGGAGCAATTACATGCTTTGCTATTAACAGACAATGAACAGATCTCAGACACCCTCAAAAGGCTTTGGGGAGCAATGCCAATGTTGGGTACTTGCTGTGTCTCATGGTAGGCAGCATTTGCTGCCTACTCCCAGGGCTCTGGATAATGCTGTATTTGTACTTCTTCTGACATTAAGCCATATCCCACTTAGTGTTTAAAAATATTTATAACTTTGGAAATACTCTGTCTGACCAGCCTCCTGGAAAAATGCCAATAAATCAGGATGTTATTTAGATTATTTGTACCTTTTGGAGACAACTGGGAGCTTGCACATACTGTTGTATGGTTTCAAAAGCCTGTGTGAGCAGCATGCACAAGAAGGGAAAAGACATCCATAAATTGCTGCCCACAAACTCCTTCAGGGTTCATGTAGTGCTCAACAAGAAGAACAACATGTGCTGGGAGTAGTTCCTAATTCATGATTCAGGGCTGAAATTAAACTGTGTTTTCAGAGAGTGCAGGCACAGATCACTGGGTACCTTTAAGGATGTTCTTCCCATTCTCTTGCTTCATTGACTCCCTGCTTCTAAATGCCCCAAATGCTCAGAAACCCATTTGAAGCTGGTGCGAGCTGGCACTGCTCCCCTGATGTTTGCAAAATTGTGCCAGTTTACCCCAGCTGATGGCCTGGCTAAATAAACACCATGCAATCAAATGGAAATACTTGAATGGGTCCGGGGAGGGCAAAGGAAAAATAGAGGTCAAAGCTGCTGAACATCTAAACCAGAT
The DNA here is from genome assembly GCA_013400935.1 of Turnix velox. Taxonomy (NCBI): domain Eukaryota; kingdom Metazoa; phylum Chordata; class Aves; order Charadriiformes; family Turnicidae; genus Turnix; species Turnix velox. The sequence continues at coordinate 48,067 of VZTY01030075.1, read as the reverse complement.
GCTAACAGTTGTACTATCATTAAGCTAAAGAAAAAAATGAATGATCAGGGAAATTATAATTCAACATGCCAACTTGAAATGTAACATTTGCTTGCCTGACACATTTCCTAACACAGCACCTGATAACTTTTAGCCTCCAGTTCTGACAACAGCAGAATATTGCATGCTGAGCACAGAAAGAGAAGGCTCCTTATAACAAAAATGAAGTGATGACAATCCCCTGGTCTGTACAACTGATGAGAAAGCTTTGCCAGGTGTCTTCCATGTGGCCTGCACTCTCCTGCACCCCTCCTTCCAACAGAGTAGATGAGATACAAACACCTACAGGAAGGACAAATTGCAACAGAAAATTGTGATGTTTGTTCATGAAGTGATTCAACTTTAGGAGGAAGTGTTTAGCTTCCTGGTTGTCCTTGTAGCAGTCACTGGGCATTTATCTTCAAGATGTTTCTGTATCCCAATTCCCATGCATTTGGTAAAGAATTTTGATTTGAAGGCAGCAGATTTTTCATTTATAAATCCAAGCTCACATCCGCGAAATGTTTATCAGGTGATTGACATTAAATGCCAATTTTATTAATATATAATTGGAAAAGTTCTTGTGCTTGTATTATATAGCTATAGCTATTAGCAGTTCTGTCCTGCCAGTGCAATATGTTTCTTGCCAGACTAGAAAGTGATATATTAGCCATCTGGGCAATGGGCCCAACCCTGGGCAAGATTAGTGCTTCAATTAGCAGTTGACAGTGTTCCATTAGAATATTGGTTTCACAGAGCTCTAAACAAGAATGTTGTGCTTTGATTTTCAGATTTAATTACTTCCATCAGGGCTATAAATGAACTCATTAGTCTTAGTGGCTCTGAAGTGTAGAGACAATGGAGTGTTATTGCTATTGTTCTTAGGGTTTGTGCAAACATAGCTTTCAAAATGCTCTTAGGAATGGCTGTCAACTTTTTCTCTCTTGGTAATGCATGACTGACCTCTCAGAGCAGCTCTGGCTGCACAAGTGATTGAGTTGGTGGTTGTGGTCTGTGAGTGCAAAATGGCAGCTTTATTTGAGGGATCATTACCTAAAGAAAAAGTTATTGGCAGTCCTTGGCTTCTTTTCAGTCTTTGTGTTCTTTCGTTTCTTCCTTCCTGGTTTCTTCTTTCCTGGTTTCTTCCTTTGGTGGAGGACAGATGCAGTGTAAATAAAAGATAAGATGCTCTGCCTCCCTGACATTTATTAAATTACAGCTATAATCAGTACAGCATGTCTTTACCATCATATTAATGTGGCTAAACCAGTAAATGCTATCATGTTTAAAGCCTAACACCTGTTTTCTATTACTGTCTGGATAGTAATTTATATTTAATTAAATAATGTTTATATTTAATTTTTAATTTTTATAGAATTTTTTTTATGCAATCTGTAACCCTGTTGTAATTTTTAGCTCCCAGCCCTGCACAAATTCCAGAATGATTCTCCTAAATTTTACTGGAGTGTTGGGATAATATTTGGAATGTTGAGAATTGAGTAAAAGTGCTGAATCATTTGTCATCAGGCAGGATTTTATCCTTGATTTCAACAAGCAAGTCCTCCACAGTCTGTAAGAGGAGTGTGTTTCCATCCTTTTGAGTCTGGTTGCACACCTCTTTCCCCTATAGCCCTCTCTGCCCAGCAATTTACTGGGAATCTTCAGCAGGAATGTCAACAATCACAGAGTTTGTATGCACAGTGAAGGAGAAGGGCAGAGCACCTGGGGAAGCAGAGAGAGGTGTGATGGTGGTGAGGAGCAGAAGGCAGGCTGACTAGTGCAACATTATCCTCTTCTCCAGTCGTGGACCTTGCCTGGGTTGAGCACTGTCAGGCATGTGAGCCAGAACAGCCAGGGAGAAGGAAAACATCCCTGCCTTGTCTGGTTCAGCACAAACCCCATAGTGAAGACAGTTGGTGTTTAGATGTGCACTTGCATGATTTTTTTCCAAGTGCTTTTCGTGCCACTCTCAGTAGTTCTGGAGCCATTTTCAAGTGTTTTAGAATAGAATGATGTCTCTTGCTCTTTCCCTCTCCTCTCCACTTCTTGCCTTTCCATCTTCAGGGGAATGTTCTGATGGATGTGTTTGTTTTTCTGGATCTGTTATGCTGAGGAGATGGGACAAGAGAGTGGTGAGTCTTCCTCCATGGTCACTGTTTCATCTAGTGAGCTTTCTGTTCTTGAGGGACAGCTCCCATAAGAGCTAAACTGCTTCTATTTTTAAGACTATTTGGACTAGAGAAAATCAGGCAGATTATACATGGTTGTCAGACTTTCTGTCAGCAGATAAAAGCAAGATCACTGTTGGCTTCTGGCAAGTATTTCTAAACTGATCTTGTTCTCCTTCTGCTTTCTGGGCTTATCCTTCCCCAGTACTGTTCATGCAGTCTGACCTCCCAAGGTTCCCACATCCCACCACAGGGATGCCCTGGGGAAGACTGCAATGGAGAGTAAAGAACTGCCCTGCTGGATTGTCAGGAGGGACTTTCCTTCCTCATCAGCCCAAGTCCAAGGATTTCTTGAGCTGGCAGGTGCTCATAGAGTGTTTCAGATCTCACGAACACCAAGCAGAAAGGTGATGTGCTACGTATGCATAAGGATGGTCTTTCCAAGAGTGGGAAAAAGTGTAAAGACAATACAAATACCCAAATCCTGTTCTTATGGCTGTCCTGCCTTTGGCTGTAACAATGGGATAGATCTTTGCATCAGCCTGACTGCTGTCTTGACCTTGAAGAATGACACAAGTTTAACTGAGCAAATGAATAAGCAGAGCTCCTGTGGAAAGTTCAGAGATCTTGGATTTAGTATTATCAGCCATTATTCTAAAAATCCTGAAATAAATTAGAACAAATCCAAACTCCAATGGGTTGTTGCATGTGATATACAGATTGTGCAAGTGCTGCTTGCAAATCATATGAGAATGAGGAATAAATGACAGATGTTGAAAATGAAGGACTTTAGCTGTTGGTTGCCTCCAGCTGGTCTGCTGCTGCTTGAGAGCCACATTCAGCCCAAGAGCATCAACTGGTGTTGTGGCTCTGAGTCCTCTACAGTGAAATCACTTAGAGCTCATGTTTCATAATGGCAATACAGCAGAGGTTTATTTGAAGGCTGAGCCAACTTTGTACCAAAGCCAAGTATGTCTGGCTTGCCACCACAAGCCAGCACTGAAGCCAAGCAGCTGGAGCAGACTGTACATGTATTTAAAAGAACAAAAACAGAGAGACTCTTATCTCCTGTAAGAGGTCAATGAGAGTGCCAGAATGCAGTGCCAGGTTTTTCATCAGGCTTTCTCTGGTCTATCTCTGCACAGCAGACCCAGCTCACAGGCTAAGTCTTGATTCTCCTCTAATTTCCCACCTCTCCTTCTGGATTTCTGCTTTCAGCCTGCTAATGGCAGGAATTACACCCCTGTAAAATGTTAGTGTCTTGTCCCTGGCCCACAAAGGAACAGCAGTGACTCTTTGGCCTTGATATTTCAGTTCTGTTATGTGAGTCCAGGGATCTGGTGCTGGTCCACAGCTCCACTGACTGATGGCTGATGGGATAATTAAGGATTATTAAGGCTGCAGCTGCCCCAAATGGCTGTGGTGAAGAGGTGGAGTTCTCAAGGCTGCTGACAGTCTTTGCATCCAGCATGTGAAGAGCCATTTTCCCCCGAAAATCAGCCATGCTTTAGGAGCAGAGGGCTTTAGTGGGAATGCTCTCAAGGAGGATGGCTGGCTGTAGATGTCTGCTCTTCTTTATCGCTCTCCCAGGGCTCATTTCCCCTGCTGCTGAGAGGCTCAATCCTGTGTGGTGCAGCTGTTAAAATGTGGTGTTATATGGGCCAATATACTGAGGCTACAACTTCACTGCCTGAGTGACATCTTAAGAGTACACTTGCCATTCTAGAATAAGGATAAGTGCAATTACTTGGGGGTGTTTTATCCTTCACTCACCTGCTAATTTTCCACTGTATACATTTGCTGCTGGGCTAGGATCTGGATAGAGCTGTCAGGAAAGTCTTGTCTTACCAGTTACATCTGAAAGGTTCAAACCATCTTGTGAGACACTTGCTCTATTGAGAAATTCGGGTTTTTTAGTAAGAAGCATTAAATTTTCTGTGAACCTGAGAAGGTTTGCTTTCTTTCAGGGTGTAATTCATCAGAAATGTAACCCCCTTTCTGTGAATTAGGATGTTTTCAAATGATGAATGATTAATCATCTTCTGCCCTGGGCTTGAGAAATGCTTCAGGTCTCTGAACCAAGGACTGAGAATAAGAAGGAATCATATTGCATCATGCTTCTTCTTGGCTATTAGCAATTTTATCTATAACAGTAAATCTGCATATGCTCAGAACACACCACAAATGAGAAATTTGGAAATGCATTTTCAAAGCACTTTCCATTATGCAAGTAGCAGGAGATGTACTGTGGCTTTATAGTAAATTAGATGGCAATTTTTTTTTCTCTCTCATCTTTATTCCTCTAACAAAAACATTGTTAGCTTTAGGTCTCCAATGTTTGGTGGATTTGTTTATATATTTGTGCTCTTGCTTATTAGCTTGAGTCCAGGTAACAACCTAAATAATCATGTTTGACCTGAAAACAGCTGCAGGCATGAAGGGTAAAACCTGTTTTCTAAGTAAACTTTGGGGAGAATTGTAATGTCCAGTGGTCATTCCTATTGTCTTGCTTTAACACTCGTGACTGCTCATATTGCCCTTGATTTTGTGCAAAATACTGTGGGGTAATACTTCCTGGATTTAGAAGGGAATTGAGGTGTGACCCAGTTAAAGGTAATTACCTCTAAGCCATTTCTCTACTCTCTGAATTGTTGGTGATGTTCACAGCCCTTGAAATGAGAAATCCAAGCCCTTTGCATAAAATGTTTGTTCAAGAGTCTTTATAAATGAGGGAATGTGATTGAATTGAAACCCTGGTGAAGGTAGGCTGATTTCAGTAGTACTGTGTTAATACTGCCTTGGATGAAGTCTTTCCTGCTGAAAAGCAGATGTCCACCTACAGCACAGACAGGCACTGAATGAGTGTCTCAGAGATGGAGCTTTGTTAGGGATCAAGGTAGGACTCTTAGCCATTTGTACAAAGAATTTAAGAATTTAATGCATAAGAATTTAAAAAAACAACACCCTAACAATCCAGATCCCCTGTTAGATAAGTGGCTGGATCCTAGAGCCAAATTAGGGCCCTGTGATAGAACAATAAAAGCTCTGCTTTATACAGTGCACGTATTGAAAGCTGGCAGTGTTAAATGAGACCTCCATGCAATCTGCTTTGAGAAACAGCCTCACTGGCATTGACTTCTTCCTTTGTGTAACTCAATGCCATGTCATCAATTTCAATTGCTAAGATGTCTTTGCAATTTAGCAGACCTTGTATGGCCTAACTCTCCCAATATTTGTTTAAGATGAACTGTGTGAACTTGTTATTAGTTGTCTGCCAGAGTAAGGGTGATAACAGTGTTTGAATTAGGCTACATAAAATACAGACCTGAGCAAGGTGCACGCTGCACATTCCTCATAAATGTTGTTGTTCTGGGTCTACTGCTGATCCTGATGAAGGCAAAAATAAAACTCTCAGATTCTGAGCTTAGTATGGCCAAGTTTTTAAATGTAGAGGTGTTTAAGACAAGTCTCTGAGCTCACCTGAGAAATGCAAGCAGGAGAACAAGACTGAAGTGGGTTCTGACTGATCCCATCTCAGATGTATGTCTCTACAGTCCTACTGATTTCACAGAGTCTTAGTTCCACTTTTCAGCAGCTTATGTGATGTAGGAATATGACCCTATTGCTATCCCACAGTGCAAGCTGGGGAGCCTTTTTCCTCTCCTTTGTGTTTCCCTGCTCACACTTGTGGCATCAGTCTTAACTTGCACTGGGGAATACCTCTGTGGAGGATAGATATTGCCTTTGCCTTCTCAGCCAAAAGGTTTCCCTGTTCAGGGATCTCCTTCTCAGGAAATAACTGGAGTAATTGAAATGGATGTCTAATGGGGAGTCTCTGTTATCACAGAATGTCAGGGATTGGAAAGGACCTCAAGAGATCATCTAGTGCAATCCCCCTGCAATTTCCAACTTAATCAGACAAGGAAGGGATGGGATGCGTGCAACACAGGTACTCTCAGTGAAAGTTGATGGCCTGTTGTATTCTCCCAAAATGAGTTTGATCTATGTAACACATGAAAAGTGATGGAAACCACATCCTGGTGAAGCTCAAAGGAAAGCACAGCAACTTTACAGTGAGTAATATGTCAGGAATGGTTAAGTGGCAATTAGAGGCCTCAAGAACAAATGGCAAACTAAAAGGTGTATGTGAACGATAGGGGAAGTCGAAGGAATTAATGAATGGCACCACAGCCTTACAGGCAGCAGAACCTTAGGGCAGTTACTGGGCCATTCCAAGAGGCAGTCAGGAAACTCAGGAACAGCAGAGAAGAAATATCAGCTAACAGATAAGTAACAGTACAATATAATAATAATGATAATATAATCAGTAGCTAGAGTACCCAATTAGAGGTTGGGTAAAGCACCCCAGCATCTGCACATTTGGAAGCCTTTCTAAAGCAGTGAAATTAATTTTTACCACCTAATGATTAATTTTTACTGATTAAGACTGACCAAGAAAATTAAATACCATAGTAACTTGGCAGAAAAATTCTCCCCTTTAACCTAAGTCCTTTCAAGGGCATGGTACTGGGGCTTCAGGTCAGACCATAAATGCTAATTACTGGGGTTCCAGAATGAAGTTGCTTGCAGAACTTGCATTTGTCTCTGAGATTCCAAACCTAACCTCAGGTTAATGGAATTGAAAAACCCACTTTGTTTCTTTCTGTTGATTGTTACAAAATGTCTGTGTGTTCCCTCCTACAGGGGAAGCCTGGGATGGGAGGTACATAGGAAACAGCCCTGGAACAGCAAGGCTGATGATAGCTAATGTGTGGCCACTATTTTGAGTTTGGTTTTCCTTTCCTTGCTCTCTCTCACACATCCCTTTGCCTCCCTCCCAACTCCCCCTCCCTCCCCTGCTAACTCTGCATTGATTTTTTTTTCACTCTCCCTGTTTGTAAATGCTTTTAAAATATTTTGGGAGTTCAGGGAAGAAAAAGTCTCAAAGCAGAGGAAACTTAAACACAGGACTGCCATATTCTTGCTGACAGTAGAGCAGTATTTCATGCCATGCAGAGTCCTGCTTCTGGGATTTGGTGCTGTTTGGGAGGAGGTGATTAAAACAGATTAAATTCTAGTGCAAGCAATGCCCTGAAAAGGGCATTGGCATTTACATCTTGAGCAAATCAGTATTTGCATCTTGAGCAAAACCACTACAGCAGTATATGGTAAAGGAAAAACATTATTCCACATTTACTGTTTGCTTTGGGCAAACTTTATTTTCACATGAAATACTTAGTGACCCTCTTGTCTTCCTTCCCATGTCTTCACTCCCGAGGAGTGAAGTCTCCTTGATGAAATAAGAATGGCAATGTTATTGAGACATGAATACATTTATTGGTACCGTTGTGCTGTTCATTAGAGAAATTAATGGGGATGAGGATTGGGTTAGGGACCAATTAAACAATCTGGATGTTCACACATCCAAGGGTCCTGATAGCATGCAACCAGGGGTGCTGAGGGAGCCGGCAGAAGTCTTTGCCAGGCCACTCTCTATCTTCTTTGATAGGTCCTGGGTAACATGAGAAGTGCCTGAGGTCTAGAGAAAAGCAAATATCACTCCAGTCTTCAAGAAGAGCAAGAAGGAGGACCCAGGTAACTACAGACCAGTCAGCCTCACTTCCATCCCTGGAAAGGTGATGAAGCAACTTATCCTTGATGCTTTCTCTAGGCACATCAAGGATAAGCAGGTCCTAAGGAGGAGTCAATGTGGATTCACCAAAAGGAAGTCAGTGCTTGACCAACCTGATAACCTTCTATGAGCACATAACCAAGTGGATAGATGATGGCAAAGCAGTAGATGTTGTCTACCTTTATTTCAGAAAAGCATTACACTGTCTCCCATAGCATCTTGCAGCTAAACTGAGAAAATTTGGTCTGGACGATTGGGCTGTGAACTGGCTGAAGGAAGGAAGCCAGAGAGTTGTGGTCAATGGGGCAGAGTCTAGCTGGAGGTCTGTGTCTAGTGGAGCATCTCAAGGATCAGTACTGGGACCAGTACTGTTCAGTATATTCATCAATGATTTGGATCAGAGACTAGAGGGCACTCTCAGCAAGTTTGCTGGTGACACAAAGCTGGGAGGAGTGGCTGACATGCCAGAGGGCTATGCTGCCATCCAGCAAGACATGGACAGGCTGGAGAGTTGGGCAGGGAGGAATTTAATGAAATTCAACATGGGCAAGTGTAGGGTCCTACATATGGGCAGGAACAACCTCATGTATCAGTGTAAGCCACGGACTGAGCTGTTAGAAAGCAGTGAAAGGGAAAGGGACCTGGGAATCCTGGTGGGCAGTAGAATGACCACGAGCCAGCAATGTGTCCTTGTGGCCAAGAGGGCTAATGGTATCCTGAGGTGTATCAGAAGGGGTGTAGTCAGTAGATCAAGAGAGGTTCTCCTCCCCCTCTACTCTGCCCTAGTGGGACTGCATCTGGAGTATTGTATCCAGTTCTGGGATCCTCAGTTCAAGAAGGACAGGGAACTGCTTGAGAGAGTATAGCAAAGAGCCTCAAAGATGATGATGGGATTGGAACATCTCCTTTATGAGGAACAGCTGAGGGAGCTGGGTCTCTTTAGCTCAGAAAAGAGGAGACTGAGGGGTGACCTCATTAATGCCTATAAATATGTAAAGATGGAGTCAGGTTCTTCTTAGTGACCTCCAATGGTAGGACTCAGGGCAATGGATGCAAGCTGGAACACAGGAGGTTCCACAGGAATCGGAGAAAGAACTTTCTCACAGTAAGGATGACAGAACACTGGAATGGGTTGTCCAAGGAGGTTCCTTCTCTGGAGACATTCAAAACCTGTCTAGATACATTCCTGTGTTACCTAGTCTAGGTGTTCCTGCTCTGGCAGGGGGGTTGGACTAGATGCTCTCTTGAGGTCCCTTCCAATTCCTGATATTCGGTGATTCTGTGAAATTAAACCAACCAGGGTCTTAATTGAAACTCACAGAAGAACTGCAAGAATTCATACCTCAGGTATCCCAATGTTGCTGATACCTGGAGAATTAATGCAGCAGCCATCCTGCCTTCTCATTAGCATTTCTCTCTCTCTACATTGCTAAGTATTTCTGTTTACACCTACTGATTTGGCAACCTTACAGCATCCAGCCATGTAACTCTGTCTTCAATGAGGATAGAAAAAGGCATGTGCCAAGGTTCCATAAAGCATTGGAGAGTCTCAGTTCAATCTGTTGTGCATCAAACACTGATTTCAGTATAAGCTTTTAGCATTATTGAAAGAGACAACATTCACTATATCTAAAAACGGATGAGGGATGAGGGAAATCTAGAAAGGTATTGCTTTTTTAATTCACATACTCATTTCTCCCTCATCATTCTTCTTAAGCATATCAAATGGGCTGGTCACCTTTGAAATCATTGAGGCTTGGATGCTTTATTCCCCATCCCTTTTCATACAGCTCATCAGTGATCTGGCAGCACAGAAAAGGATCCTGTAGCTTTCACTACTTCTTGATGCTGGTGCCCTGTGTCCTTTTATTTATGGAGGTCAGTTGAGTAGAAATCAGGAAAACAAGCAAATGTCCACATCAGATTTGAGTGGGGTGGAGGTGAGATGGGGAAATTTTCCTTCTGTTGCCGTAAGTCCATTTACAGTGTGGCTCCATGTGGGAGATAAACAGCACTACCTGTTGATAAGTCGTAATGCAAGAGGCAGAGTGCTACTGGTGTATTTTGAACTGCAGCCAGTGCAGTATTTCAAAGGGGTGGTGGGTGTCTTAACACGGTGGGAAGCTAAAATGAAGCTTACAACAATTTTCTCCTGTCACTATATGTTGAATGCTCATTTTTCATTCTTGAAGGCTTAATTTTAGCAAATGCTGTTTATCTAGCTTCTGCTCATCTCTCTGCTTGAATGTTACAAAGCTCCAGTCTTTAGAGTACTGTGTTTTATAAGAGGCTCAGATGATGAAGGTACCCAGGTAAATTACACTGTCCCAGCTAGAGGATGACAGAGAAGCCACTGCTTTTGAGCTATGGCAGATCTGCTTATAACTGTTCCATGGGGCAGATTAGAGGAGATATTATCTTCTATAAAGTAATTTTCCAAAGGAAGCTTTCTGCTGAAGTTGAAATGTTTTACAGATAGGTGTCTATTTCAAAAATATTTTGTCAGGAAAGTTTGGAATGGACTGTTTGTTTTGGTTCATGAGTTTGGCTTAAGATGGGTTTTTCAATGCTGCAGTGAAGTGGTTGCTTCTTTCCAGACAGAAGTATTTTGAAATGTTTTATTCCACAGACTGACATGAGATTTTGTTCTAATTTAGAATACCAGCAACCTTTTGAAATGCCAGTATATTCTGGAATTCCTACAACTCCAAGTAGTCTCTCCTTGTGAGATCCATTGGTAATTACTACTATTTTCACCTCTGTGAGTCTTTAGATTGGTCCTTGGTTGTAAGAATGTTTGCTGATGTGCCTGTGGAAAAGGTCTTCTGATCAGGAATCTGATGGTGTCTGATAGAGAATGGTTTGTTTTGATTTATAATAAAGGAGGTTAAAGAGGGTGCAGGCCTGGAGGAATGTGAGAATCAGGAATGCTGGTGCAGGAGGGTGGTAATTCTCTAGGATGAAAGGCTCTGTCTGAGATGGATCAGCAGGGCTGGGCGTCACATACAAAGATAGAGTTCATGCTGTTAATGGGCACTAAGGTCTTGGAGAGATGTCTGTAAGGGCAGGGACTGAACCTGGTGGGATTATGTTCTGTCCAGAGCATTTTCCTGGATCATGTTGTTATCTCATAGCAGCTTGTGTGTTGTTACTGTGGGGAAGTCCTTCTCATGCCATCGTAAAATGACATAAATTACAAGTGTGGGTATTCTGATGGGTGGAACTGGGAAAACCGTGCCTGCAAGAGGCAGAGAAGGGGCTGTTCACACAATCACACTATGTCAGGATTTGAAGGGACCTCAGGAGATAATCTAGTCCAATCCTCCTACCAGAGCAGGAATGTGCCCAAGCAGATGTATCTCCAGAGAAGGTGACTCCACAACCTCTCTGGGCAGCCTGTCTAGTATTCCACCCTCACTGTGGAAAAATCTTTTTTCATATTTACGTGAAACCTTCTATGTTCCAGCTTGCACCCATTGCCTCTTGTCCCAGACCTCAGGCACAAAGCAGCCAGGAGCCCCTGGGGATGTCCCCCATGATGCTAGCACCAGAGGGCATGACACAGGGCCCCTGAGATCCCAGGTGTTCCTTAGATATTCATATCAATAAAGCTCAGAATTATTTTTATTTAGATAATCTGAAATTCGAAAAGATCTAAACTTACACAGTCAATAAACCAAAGCTGCCTCTTCAGCCCTGCACTGATGAGGCTCTGAAGACAGACACACAGAGAACCTCTCCACTAATATTAAACTGATTTAGCCATTTTTATTCTATAAAGGAGGCTGGTTATGAGATTTAAAAAGACTCATATATCATGCAGCCTCATTAATTTTCCATTTGGACTCAGCTGTCAGAGAATACTATATTTAACTGCTGCCTGGAGTAGTTTTTGGTGGCAGAGAAATGATGTTTGATACCCTTTAAATTTCACACAGTCCACATAAAAGGTCTCCTTGATTTGCCATCCCTATTGTTTTCTCTCAGATATCCCTACATGGTGTCTCCAAAATAATACCACCTCACCAAAACCTTGAACGTCTATTTGTGGTTTCCATGGTGACAAAATGACCCATAATATTCTTTGACTACTTCAGTAAATGAAGGACACAACTGGGCCTTTGAAGTAGAATAGATTTTTTTTCCCTTTTCTTAAGAAAAGACATACTTATGAGCTCAAAAAGAAGGGGGGAAAGATGAAAAAGATATTAAGAGGAGAGATTTGGTTTGTAACACAGAGGGCTTTGTGTCAGCAAGTAGAGCAGACAGCGCTTGTTTGAACAATAGACCTTGAGCTATCTGGTACCAAAACAGAAGTGGGATGTAGCCCTTGTGATGGCTTGAAACCTTCTATGTTCCAGCTAACTCCTTTTTATGATAGCTGTGCTACTTAATTCTGAATTCTGTGACACATGGGGCTGGGTGCTGCAGGTGCAAGTATGTGGTTAAAGTGTGTTCTTCTAGAAGCTGCCAAAACCCTGCTCTGTGCTGTGGAGGAGAAAGGATGGGATTTTCCCGCTGAGCTGGCCTGAGGGAGAAGTGGGTGGGAAGGAAGCAGTGAGGTTTTTCTGAGGGCTTTTGTAGGCTTTGTGAAAGAGCCAGGTTTCTATCTGGAGCACTGTTAATGATCTGCCCCTGCTGCAAAGCCTGTGCTGTGTGTGCTAAGGGCAGGCACTGAGCTGAGTGCACGCTGTTTGGAGTTCATCTGCTGTTTCCTCCCACCAATATGAGACTGTTTTGCCTGCAGCCTCTCTAGGGTAGCAGCCTTGTCCTTTACTGAGTGGTGAACTGTGAGACCCATGTCTCTATTCAACTACTTTGAATAAAACCAGTAAGAGATTTGTAAACTGCATAGGTTTGTGAGAGCTGCTCCCTCAGGAGCATTCACAGCATGCTATAGAAACAGGTTTTTAAACTAAACAGTGTCTTGTAAGTGAAGAAGCTGAGACAGAAAACGGATAGCTAAGCTCTGCAGAGCACTGGGTGCAGTGGGGAGGAGAATGCAGGGATGCCTCCTCCTTCCCCAGGGCACTGCACTATCATGCTGATTCCTTCCATGAGCTGTAGTTTTCTTTTTCCTCTAGTAAGTGCTTCCAGCCTGTCCAGTGATGCTATCCATGATGTTAAACTGCTGACCTCCTCATACACCGGGTCAGAACTGGATACTCAGCAAGGATAATTAAAATGCCACAGAGATTCAAGGAGCAGGCACTTGCAGCTGGTTTAGGTTAGCCTGGGTATGTAAATCCCCAGCACTGAGGGGGCTGTGCTGCAGAGCAGGAAAACTCTGGATGTTCCCTGGAGCCTGTCAGTAATGCTTCTGGAGTTAATTGAGCTTTCATTGTGGTGTTTCTGGCCTCTTGGGTGCATTTTAGCACTTTACTTCCCACCCCTGGATGGAACAGGGGAAGATGAAGATGACTAAACCTTAAAATTTCAATTCCAAAGTGTTCTGAGGGTTTGCAAATGTCCTTGGAATGACTTTAACAGTTAATTATGCCAGTGCTGTAAGAGAAGAGTGAAATCTGGTGCAATTTGATATTTGTTATTTACCTTACATTCTGGTGGATTATTTTAGCTTGTTTTTTTTTTCTTGGCCTGAAGATAACTGAAGAGTCACTTACAAAACAAACCAACAACAAAAAGTGTTTGTGTAACTGGCTGCTTGCTTAATACAGGACCGTAATTGAGGCTATTTAAGTAATAAAAACAAAGAAAGAAATGAGAGCAAAATTAAGCCAAAACCCACATTTACCACCAGCTTTGACAATCTGAGGCAACATCATTCTTGATTGTTTTGTTCCTCCCCTCTGTGTGCCTTTGGCAGGGATGATTGAAGTCTCTTCTGCTTCCCCTCTAATGTGAACGAAGGCCTTTCAAGCCTTCAAGTTTCCTCTTAGCATCGTATTTGGCTTCCTTTGGGACTGACCTCTTACTGCCCACAGCCCACCTTCATCCTGTTAGAGGCCCTGCAGAGAGTTCCCAAGTTAAACATCATAAATCCCATTATAAATGATTACACAGAGATTTTCACTAACAATCTTCTGTGGGGATATCAAGCTCAATAGAAGCATAAATCATTTAAAGAGCATCTGCCTAATGAGGGGTAACCTGGAGCTGCTTCCCTGAGCCTGAGCATACCAAGAGGGGAAAAGAAATGCAGTCAGTAGGACTACTTTAGCTAGTGCCTACTAGATGCAAGTGCCTGGTTTCTGGTGTTACAGCTATGCCTTGCTGGACATATGGGACATGCTCACATTCCCTAACAGCAACATTTTCTTTGCCTGCAGCCCATGACACAAGAGTGAGGGATATGAACTTAGTTTAGTGCATGTAGTTGTAAAACAAATGGAATAATATGCCTAGGCATAAAGTTCTGCAGAAGGAGAAGAGACAAAAGAGGAAACCCCAACAGGTGGTTTAGAAGCAAAATGAGAAAAGATCTGCTGTGGTCTGGGAGCTCCAACTTGTGGAATGGCCACACAACTGGGGAGGTTGAGAAGAGGAGCCAGGACTTAGGACTTGACCATGGGATTTCAGGGAGCTCATTGCCTCCCTGCATAAATAAAGTTATCAGATATGAGAATTGTCCAGCACCTTATTGTGGAGTCATTGTTGGATGTTACTTCTCTCTCTGATCAGCAGAGATGATGCCTTGGATGTTACTTCTGTGGTTAGAACTGAAATGGGAGGAGGTCAAGAGTAGATCAGTCTCTTCCTTGTGCTGCTGAGGATGAAGTCGATAGGAAGTAAACGTTATTGACTGCTGTTTTCATCCAAAAATTAAAATTCATTGAGGTGAATGTGAGGTCAATAGAAGCTCTCAAAGGGGAGGGGAGCAATAAATCATGACATTGAATAACAAAAAAAAATATAATGCGGCTTATTTGGGATATTGAGTGTTATTTGATCTAGTGGTTTGCTTTTTTTTAAAATTATTGTGGTTGTACAATTTTACAAGACTTTTAGTTTTATTCCACTTGGGTATTTTAACTACAGTATATTGAGTTCCACCCATTTGCAAAGAAATTGTAGAGTAATTTAACTTGGAAGGGATCTTAGGATTTCACCTGATCCACCCTCTGCTTGGAGCATGACCAACTTTCAGTGAAAACAGGCTTGATGAGGTTCTGAGCAATCTGATCTAGTGCAAGATGTCCCTGAACACTGCAGGGGGGTTGGACTACATGGCCTTCAAATCTTATAATTATTTTTATGGCATTACTTAGTGTCATATAAGCTTACACAATTAGGACATGTTTACAGGAGAAAAATGATGTATTTTGGGGTAGTGTACAAGCAGAGATGAAGGTGGAAGTGCCTAAACTTCAGTCCTTGTCAGGTAAGAGTCTTGTATAGCATCTTTTTCCTTTATTTGAATAAGACCATATGACTTAGATTTTATGATTTCTAGACAGTTTCTCTTTTTCTTATGTACAACACATGGCTTTGATCAATGTAGCTGTGTTTTGTGATTGAGAACTGTGTACCTTCTTCCAGCCCAAAGCAGGATAATTTGATTAGTTTGCCAGCTGGTCTAAATAGCTTTTGCTCCACTTGAAGTTAGTGGAGCTATGCCAGTCTATACCAGCTGAAAATGTGACTATCATTCTTACTGAGTCACATTTCTAACCATTGCTGCACTCTGACATTCCTGAGCTGAAGCCAGCCTTGTGATAGCTACAGGGAAGGATTTTCAGAAGCATCCAGCCTTGGCCAAACTCTGCTCCCTCAGCAGCCAGGAGATGTTTTTGTGTTACTGCATCTAGCCCCAGAGGGTTGGATTCAATTAGGCTTCTCCTCCACTGAAGCACATCAGCAGGGCTGGGCTAGTTTATAGGTGCCTGAGGATCAGGCCTTGAGAGGCTGCTTCTTGTTGTGTTAACAAAATAAGGCTGCAGAATTACAGCAAAAGCAGCTTTTTAAACTATTGCAGTGCCTTTTCCCTACTTGGCAACCCCTACCTGGGTTCTGATTTGTCTTCCTCTGAGATTACTCTTGAGAAGCAATGCAGAGCTCAAGCCTTCTGGCTGGTTTCCTGATGACCTGGTGGATGTCCTCAAGGCACACAGTTACCAGAGCTACTGGGTGTGCATGTGTGGGTCTGTGCAAACTGGGCAGCAGTTTAGTCCTTTCTCTGCATTTAAGTAGCATTTAAGCCCTACTGCAGGTGATCACCTATCCACTGTTGCTTTGTGTTCATGCAAAGGAAAACTGCAAGCTGTCTTTAAGGCTGAGAGCACTGTGCTCTCAAACCACATATGGTGCTTCTAGGAGAGTAGAAACTGGGGTTGTTTTGTTTTTTTTTTTGTCCAGAGCATGGTTAGCTTTTGAATGTGTCACTTCAAGCAGGAAGGTGGAAGAAGGGATGGCTGTTTGGTTGGCTCTCACAGAGGCTTTTGCTGCATGATTGCCAAGTAAAGCAGGGATTCCAGAAGAGGAAACCATAATCTGCACATTTTTTCCTCAAATCTGCCTCCTGCTCTAAGATAGGAAAGCATCTAAATGTAGCTGCTAGAGCAGCTGCAGTGCCAAGTACAGCATTCCCTGGTGGGGTCTTCCCAGAGCAAGCTGGAGCCCATAATCAATATTAAGGCTGGAGATAAAGTGTTTGTGCTGTGACTGACTTCTCACTGTTCTTCCAGCTAGCTCAGTGGAAATGACTTGCTCTCCAACCCCCGTGTAACTCTTACCTTTCCTCCCATCTCAATTCTTATGTAGCTTTTACCTTTTCCCTCAGCTGCTGCTCAGAGAGCTGGAGATGCCACTGCAGCTTTGCCTTTGGCTCAGCACCATGAGGTTTGTCTGAGAGTGTATGGCTAAAGTAATAGGACGATTGGTGTAAGAAGGGGCTGACCTCCACGATCAATATGATCTACCAGAATCCGTTTATTGTGAGCATGAGACAAGCTTATATACAGTGCTGGCTACTTATCAATGCTACTAACATACTAATTGGTTACAAGTTACATTCTTGCATTAATTTCAGACCCTCCTCTTAGAGTTCTTCTGCCAACACACACAGCTGTACAGCTGTACACAAGTTCTTGTTATCTGTTGACTCCCTCAACTTTCCCTGACAGTCGAGGACTCTTTCCCAAAACAGTGGAAGACACAAGCAAGCTCCAAGGCCTTCAGGTGTCTTGATAAGATTTGCCTCAGGCTCTGAGCTGAGCAGTTGTTAACCCTTTGTAGCCTGTGCCCATACTGCGACAATTCCCCCATTTTTCTTTAACAATGAGAAAACTTTCCAAAAGAGACTTAACTTTAGACATTATGCAATGATAAACAATCTTACATACAATAATAATAAGCAAAAAGATTAGTAAAAGCAAAAAGATTAATAAAAGCGCAAACCCTTCTTTATTATAAGACCAAAAATCCCAGACCAAGAACCCAAGAGAGAAGTCAGCCAACTATCAAAAGGATTAATATCTTGCATGATTTTTTGTGTGTGTTGGGTTAGCCAATCCAAGCGTTTTTGAATCGATTCACTGTGATCTGACAAATTAAAACAACACATGCCGTCAAAATCTTTACAGTTGTGTCCATGAGCCAATAGGAGAAAATCAATAGCGGCACGATTTTGCAATAGAGCATGTCGTAGACTGTTTGTATCTAACAACAATTCCTGCAACACACGATCAGTCTCATTGGCTTGTTTCAAAGACCAGCAGGCTAACTTGTCCACATCTCTCAGGGCCTTGGCGGCTGCAACACCAGGAGTGGAAACCAAAGCAAAAACTTTTGCTGTAAGGGACCACAAAGTAAGCTGATCATTGCAATCAGGGCCTAAATTATGAATAGAACGTTTGAGTCGCTCTTGGCAATTTGACAGGGAAACATTAAGCCATTGCCGATGATTTGGGGCTAGCAAGGTCAGTTTTCCTAAATAACAAAGACCTCCTATAATATTTTTCGTAATTCCTTGCCAGGCACGATTGCCACAAATTAAAAAGATTCCAGGTGGTAGAGATTTGGCTGTACCATTATTCCAAAGAGCGCCGGTATTACCTTTAACTGCAGCGCCCCATGCACCCAGACCTTGCTTAGTGAGGTCATGGTAGCCACAGTAACTACCACAGCCATCATCATACCTATAGTTATCAGAGGCTTTTGGAGAGATATCTGTCCATCCTATTTTATTCTGGGTGCGATATACATTAGTACTTTGTCGATCTGGACCAAAATAAACACATGTCTGTGTCCACTTCTGAGTAGAGTTGCCAATTTTTATAAAACCTAATAACTCCAATTCCTGTGGATCCCCTAGTAGAGAAACATTAGCATTTTGTAAAAGTTTTACTGTGCAGTTGAATACTGGTAATTGTGCACATTCACTAATAATTGCTCTAGTATAATTTTGAAAATCCTGGGGATTATATTCAGGGAACCCCAAAAGACAAGTTTTAAAAGGATCACCAGCAGATTGCAATGATAAGCTGAACTCACGTTGTCCCGTAGCATTGGCCCAAGTTACCCACACATTTAGTCTAGGGTTTACTGAAACTAGAGCAAAGTAAGCATATGGGATAAAGCTCAAAACTATTAAATTAACTTTCATGGAGCTCAAAACTACTACATTAGTTTTCATGGTGGTTTCAGTATGTTTGGGTCTTCAATCGCAGGTTTAATCCAGCGACATATGGCAGCTTGCCAGCCTCTGTCACACCTCTGCCAGCATGAAATCCAAGTGGGTAAATTCTAGCTACTTCAGTGGAAAATGGTGAGAGGTTCCTCTGCAGCCATGGAGGGCTGCTGGTGCCCAAAACCACTGCTAGGCTCCAAACAGTGAGAGGCTATAAATAACACACACTTGGTCCTCTGATGCATGGGACATTGTCTGTGTAACTGGGAATCCCAGGATTCCCAGTGTGCTTTACCCAGGTGAATAAACCCTGGACTGCTCTGCTTCAGGAGCTGACTCTAGTGTTTTGTAAGTCTAAGTTTTTGAGCTAATTTAAATTATGTGGATGCCAAAGTCTGAGATTTGTTTCATTACTGTTTTTCAGAGCTTCTGATCAGGGCTTTATAACCAATTAAGGACTGGTTTTTATATTGCCTAATACTATATGAACTGGGGCAGTATGTGAAAACAGATGAAAACCCTGAGATAAGGAATACTTTAAAGATGCTTTTTCTCTCCAGCTCCTGCCAAGCCCTCTGGCCAGGGACTGGATCTTGGAGTGAATTGGGTGTAGGGTGTTGTTTTCCTCACAACAGACCTCACTCCCATCAGTTCATTTTAGTGTATAGTATGCCCAGCCTTGTTCTGCCACTGTTTGAATCCATGGAGAGTCTGCTGCTGGACAAGTGCATTTGGTTTTGGGCCCTGCTCTGATTCAAAGTTCCGTAAATGTAGTAAAAGGTCTAGGACTCTCCTCCTGGGAAAGAGAGAGCTTAATAGAATATGACTGAGGGCACTAAAATCCCGAGTAAAACAGGAAAACTGAACAGTGAATAACCATATAGCCTCTCTTCCAAAATGTGACTTAAAGGGCATCAATGAAAGGACAGGGCTTTCAAACAGGGCTTCCTTCCTAGCTGAGTGTGCACACGAGGTTGTTTATGCTGAATCTTTATGTGGCCCAAAAAGCAATTGGATGAATTCAAGTAAGAAATGTCCATTGAGGGCTATTAAGATTTAAAAGCTTTCATCAGCTGTGTCCACAGCATGGGCACACAGTTACCAAGTACCAGACAAAAGGGCTTTGGGGACTGCAGGAATCATCTCAGCTAACTTCATCAGCTATCTGTCAGACCACTGAGAAATGTTTCTAGTGCTGAGCTACATACTGTATCAGTGACCCACTGTCTCTGCTCTCCTTGCTGCCTGCAGAAAGGTCAAAGATAATGATTAAAAATAAATAACTTGAGAAAACCACACTGCCTCCCACTCAGGTTCTTCAGATTTGAAATAAATCATCTTTCTCATTCTGAAGGCACAGATGACTTAAGGCAAATTGCATTTGGAGCCATTATGTGCACACTTCTGGTTTATTTATGCTGTCGTGTCTTGTGCTAACACTTTGTGAAATATTTATTTGCTTCTGATCTCCCACAGCTTAGCTCTGGATTCATGAGGTTCTTGCGTTATGTCTCAATTCTGTGCAGCTGCATTATGCCAAGGAAGGAGAAAATATAGACTCCAGTCCATGTTTTACATAACAATATCCTGCACATCTCTGTACATAATGATGTTCAACAGGTGAAGGTTTTGTTTGCAGATGGCAGGCACCTGGGTTGTGTTAGAATGATGAAATATACCTGAGGTCACAAAACTTTATTGTGTGATGAATGCTTCTCCTGTGTTTGCTTCCCAAGTCTGCCCTTGTACTTGCAGGTCCCAAGTTACTTGCATGAAAGATTTTAGGAGGAGATGGGCCAATGCAAGAATTAGTGCTTCAAGCATCTCTCTAGGAAATGCTGCAAAAACCTTAATCTTCTATGCAGGGCTGAAAGCATGTGGCCTGAATCAATCCAGTAGGTGTCCTAAATGATTTCCCAACCAAGATGGCAGCTTCCCTTTCCTGGTTAAGAGCTGCATCAGCACTCTCTGCAGCTCAGCTGAGGGGAGAACCTGGGAGGATGAAGCCTTAGTGCTTGGATTCCCTCCCCTTTCCCTTCCTTTATCAGAGGCAGCAGTGCAAGTGCTGTGTTTGCTGTGTTGAGATCAGGAATGAAGATCATAGAATCATCAAGTTGGAAGGGACCTTCAAGGTCATCCAAGCCCTTCCAGGTTGCTCAGAGCCTTAATAAGCATGGCCTTGAATGTCTCCAGGGATGGGGCCACTACCACCTCTCTGGGAAACCTACGTCAGTATCTCACCAGCCACTTGAAGAAGAACTTTTTCCTCATGTCTCATCTAAACCTGCCCTGCTTGAGGATGCTGAGGTGCAGCTTGGCACAGGCTGCAGAGAGAAAGCTTGCCACTCTTTCCAACTCCCAGCTGAAATCCAGGCCAGCAGTACTGGCTGTCACTGTTGAATTTGAGTTAAATTTTTGTTCAGTGATTTGCATGAAGTTTGCAAATGATTCTCAGACCCGCTACATAAGGACAAGTTTATCCAGACTGAGAACCATTGACAGGGCTGCCCCTCCCCAGCTCAACTGCCAAAGTTTTTCCAGCATTGACTACAAACTGCTGACAACTTCAGGAATGGTGTCTTAGAAATGACTGAGCTGTGGCACACAATTGTACCATGTAGGAGACTCTGCTGTAAACTCACACTTGGCACTCTAGAAAAAGTTTTGGAGTCTAAATCCATCTTTAGACAAATATATTTTTATACATACACAAGTATGTGAGAAAAGAGCTGCTAAGCTGCTGTTGCCACTTCTCACTGCACTATACCAACAAGCTCCTTCTGGTGTTAGCACTAAGTGACATTTACTGTGTAAATGACACTGACATTAGAGATGAGATGTTGGCTTTTGCAACAGCTTGCTAATTCCTCCTGGGGTCTCCCAGGAGAAGGGCCTGTGGCAAAGAGCCTCTGCTTTTGCAGCAGGAGCTGCTTTAGCCTCCTGAGCCAGTTGCAGTCTAGGGAGGGGAGTGAGGAAGCAGAGCCTTGTCCTCATTCAAGTCCTCGTTCTTTTTTTCTTTCATGGGAAGCCTGGGGACACATTGATTTAGTCACTGTTTCTCTACAACTGGTGCCAGTGATGATTGTGTGCAGTGAGGCCCTGAGGATGGGCTGGTCTTTCTCTAAAGATGGAGTGAAGGTTCATGGGCTGTATTGATCCTTTAAAGGAAAGTATAAAGGAGTAACACTACCAAAAATTCCTGTACAAAGATCACACACTGATCTTCTGAAGGACTAGAGACTTGTATTATGTGATGCATAGCTCTGCAACAGTAAACTATAATTTATTTATTTTTAATCAGGACAAACTTTAAAAGCTCAATGAAGAGATTTTTTTTGTTGTTTGAAGGACAAGTGGGAGTTCCTTGAATAATTCACATTAACTTTGTGGGAGATCTGACTCCTGATCTGTGGTTTATGCCTTTCAGAAATCTCCCTTTAGTCTACCTAATCTCTCTGTAACCCCTTTTTAATTAGCTTGTCTTTATGGGAGAAGAGACCAAGAAGTCATGTTCAAAGCTTACCACCCTCTCTAACAGCTGCTGGAATAGATGAGTTAATGCTGCAAAATCTTGTCAAATGTCCCAGTAGCATGTCTGCTCTGCTTCCCCTGTCTAATTTGGCTGTGGGATGGAAATGTCCCCTAAACTCTTGTTCATTTACCCATTTCTAGCCAGTGATGATGCTCTGTGCTATAGGACCAGGTGTTCATTTACCCAGATAGCCTGGCCAAAACTATGTGTGCTCCAAGCAGGAGCTAAAGGTGTTGTCTTCACTGTCCCAGGTATTCCATCTGCAATGCTTGTCACAGCCACTCCTGCTGTTTGGGATCAAGAGGAAAACCAGCCAGTCCTGTGGGCAGTATTTGAAGATACAGCTTTCAGTTGTGTTGGGAAAATCAAAGTCACTTTAATTGGAAGTTAAAGTCCTCCCATGAAATTCAGGATGTGGATGAGTAGAGGTTTTTGGAGCTACTTAGATTTGTTTTGCATCTGTAACAGCAAATTTAGCTTGGGATTGAATTTAAGTGAACTGTAATGACACATGAACATCAAAAGCAGGAGCTTGGTGAATTTGAACCTTGGAGAGGATATTTGTAGTATTGTCATGAATTTCCTTAGGCAGATGGGGGAAAGTGCTCCCAGGGACTGGGGGAGGCTGGGACAAACATGGCATATTGCAATTGGGAGAAAAAGCTGCCTTATATTTGGACATTGCCTGGATATCTGAGTGATGTTTGTGTAGGAATTTGATTAGAAAACACCTCTGTTTTAACTTTTATCCTGTTTTTGAGAAGAGATCAAAGGGACAGTTTTGAGGACTGTTTGAGCAGCTGTAATTTTGCTTAAGTTTTTCCTGGCTCTTAATGTACTACTGATATAGAATCATAGAATAGTTTGGGTTGGAAGGGACCTAAAAGACCATCGAGTCCCACCCCCCCTGCCATAGGCAGGGACACCTCCCACTACATCAGGCTGCTCAGTGCCTTGTCCAGCCTGGTCTTGAACACCTCCAGAGAGGGGCCATCCACAACCTCTCTGGGTAGCCTGTTCCAGTGCTTCACCACCCTCACTGTAAAGAATTTCTTTCTTATGTCAAGTCTAAATCTACCCCCTTCCAATTTACATCCATTGTTTCTAGTCCTCCCATCCGTTATCATATTAAAAATTCCTTCCCCTGCCTTTCTGTAGGACCCCCTCAGGTACTGGTAAGTTACTATGAGGTCCCCCCTGAGCCTTCTCTTCTCCAGGCTGAACAACCCCAACTCCTTCAGCCTGTCTTCATAGGGCAGTTGCTCCAGCCCTTTGACCATCTTTGTGGCACTCCTCTGGACACACTCCAATAGCTCAATGTCCTTCCTGTGTTGAGGGCTCCAGTGAAGTCTGTCCGTTTTCTTGCAGTTTTCTAGCTTTGCATGCTCTGTGAACCTCTCAGCTTTCTCTGATATGGTGTCACAGGAGCTGTTATATTGACCTCACTAACTGCATCACAGATAACTGAGCACCAAGCAGTTGAGTTTTCGCTTGAGCTAATTTTGAGCTAGCATATGTGTGCATGGGATACTCTCCTAGGCTTCTCTCACACCAGTTGAGCTCTGCAGTCACATGTAAAATCTGCACAAAATTGATTCCAACTTTAAAAGATGCACCATCATTTTAAAAATGTCTTTCAGTTTTGTCTGGTGGAGGTTTAAGCACCACTCCAGGTGCTGCAGTGGAATTTGGTGTTGTCTCTAAGTGTTGCAGCTTTGCTCTTGGGGAGCTGGGTCAGCCTTGTCCCCATTTTGATTTGGAAGCACAATCCTTAAATGAAAAGCAGAGTAAAGCTGTAACCTGGCTCACAAGAAAGTTACTTTTTAGTTCTTTCACTACGAAAATTTATGAAGGAGGCTGAGCACTTCCAGTGGCCACCCTTCATTTTGAACTGGCTTCACTCCTGTCAAGCTACTCTGGAGGGAAAAATAAACTGTCGTATATCCTTGCTCTCAGTAAATCCTTTAAAACATCACTAAACATATATGCTAGGAAAACAGCTGCCTTCTCTGCTACTTCTCTGCCTGATGAGGTTAATAATAACTCTGAATGCATATGTACTGCGTTAGCTTTCATGGTAACATGCATAATTCAAATCCCCCAAAGAACAGTAGAGCTTTGAGGAAGCAAACTTCCTTAATGTACTGGGCAAGAATCCAGCTTTTACCAGCTGTTGAGGGTTGATGTACAATTTTTGGTTAAGTGAATAATTTATCATGGATATTATCTTCAGTGTATCACATCCCGACAGTTTGTAGGCCTGTGCATATGGACCTTGATATGCCACATCACTGCTATATGCTTCATGGCCCATTACCACTTCAAGCTCCCCTAAGATGTTTTCTCCTGTGTTAAGCATGTTAGAAATATAGGGGGACCACAGGCTCTGTGCAATTCCTGACTGGACTTTCTCCCCCAACCCCTTACTCTTGGGGAGCAAAAAAAAAATCCAAGGGAAATTACTGTTCAGACTCTGCCCACAGCCTTGTTAGCTGTTTAAGTAAGGTGTCTGCTAGTTCACCATGCAGATGTGGATTATGAATTCTGCAGAATGTCTGCCCTGAGCTCATCCCCTGTTGAAATACTTCTGTGTTGTGCTGTTACACATCTATTTATGTAGCTCCACCCTACTGTCTGTATAAATCAAGGCTTCTGTAATCAGGTGGTGAGGGCACTCTGCCCCTTGTACTCAGCACCAATGTGGAACTGGGACATGCAACAGCCTTGGCAAGGGATGCTGCATCCCAAATTCTAACTGCTGATGTCCTATTTCTTGGTCAGTAAAATAAATGCTGAAGCAATTCACAGTTTACATAGCTGCTGTGGTGCAGGAGAAGGGGAAAACATCTGGGTTATTTGTCAAGTTGATTGCTTATATAGGAAACAGCTTCATATGATAAAAACACTGAGTCAAGATTGAGGGCAAGCAGCTGCTTAGCTGTAGGTAGCACTGTGTCTGCTTCACAAGGGTCACTAGAGATCCTTCAGCTACAGAATGTGATATTTTTACATTCAGTGACTTCAGATTTGGGGGAAATATCTTTGTTCAGCTCCATCTCGAACTCTCACATGGTGCTACTGGTTGGTGGTCACCAGTCTCTCTGTGCCTGGTAGCTGGAGCTTGCAATAAACTAAGCAATCACCACATATGAACTTTTCTCTTTTGAGTATGCCTTGAGATGAAAAGTGCTAGTATAAGCCCTTACACTGGTGTTGGGTTAGTTATTTCCCTTTCAATGTTGCACATGTTTTTCCTTCAGTAAGAACCAGGCCCTTTTCCCAAACATATTAAATTTTTAGAACTGTTTATTATTCTCTGATTGTCTCCCTGTGTGATGACTCTGTGCAGCTTTCTCTTGCAAGCTTGTTGCAGTCAGGTTGCTTTGATTGTGTGAGATGCCTTTTTTTTCCTATTTCTAGACTAGATTAGAATTTTTATGTTTGCAGCCTTTTTTTGATTTACCTTAGAGCAGGTGTTAGTCTTGACATGCTTAACATAGAGATCTGGTGGGAAATAGAACAGGAAAGGAGTGTCCTTATGACCACTGTGAAAGTGATGAGTTTCAGGTGACTGGAGCTGCTCTGCTGACAACAGACACACCAGGTCCTTCTGGCAATGGGAATCCCCCTCCCTCTGCACTTCAGTGAGTGTGTCTTACATGTCTTGGTTATTGCTTTCCCTTCAATTACACAGTGAGAAAGAAGGAGAGCTGTGAGCAGCAAACTCCTGCTTGACTGGAGAAGAAAAAGGAACCCAAAGGACCTGACCTCAGCTGGAGGAGCTGTCAGGTATCACTTCTTGTTTTAAAGGCAATTATGTGTGTCCCACTTCCTAAAAGAAATGAACACAGGTGTAAATAGAAAGGTGAGGAGCTGGGTTAATCCTGCCAGGATTGAAACCTGTACTTTTCTGAGATGTGGTTGGGTCAGAGCTACTGCCTGGACCAAGATGAGCCAGTGCCTTGTTGAAGCAGTGACCTTTTCTGCCTGGGATCAGCATGGAGGGCACATCACTTCATGGCTAAGAGCACTTGCTGCTAGCAAGGGAATGTTTATCCAATGCATCGATTAATCAGCCTTGTAAAAGGGTCAGATGGATTTACTCAAGCATCTGAATAACCTTTATGGCAAAAGATGTAAGCCCCTTTGTGTGTGTTAAAGGGCTGCCTATGGGCCCAGTCTGAGAATAATACTGTCTGGAGTTTTAAGTTTTATAGCATCAGGAATCTGACAGTAGAGCACTTTCTGTTTCTGAATCTGCCTCATGTTGTACACCATGGCCATGTGTAGGTTTCCTTCCTAGCAATCTGAACATACTCTTTTTCTCAAGATCATATTTGATCATAGCGCTCCCCTTTCACTCTGCTGCTTTATGTCACTCATCATACTCTTCCCTCTTCAAAGGGAAAATTTTATGTCTTTTGCAATGTGCCTCCGCCAGTTTCCCTAAATGATAAGACAGAAACATTGTCTCATTTTATGCCTCTAGCTTTAGAAAAGAGAAGTCAATAAAAAAAAAAAAATCACAACAACCACCTTAGTTAAGATGTTGCTTTTTTCTGGTGTTTCTAGAGGGATTAAACAATACCAGCAATAGGATCAATATTTAAGCAGGAAGTTCTTGAAACCAGTGATCCTTTCAAGAAGATCAGGTAGGAAGCTGAATTAAAAGCAGACCAGTTCCCATCTCATACAGGAGGAATTCAGCATCTGTCTTCTCAAATAACCATTAAGACAAATTCTTGTGGAACCATCATATTAAATTAAGATGTGGAATTATGGCAAGGTTTTTATGCTTTGTGGCAGCTGGCATTAACAGCTAGGGGACAAAAACCCAAACCACCAAGCTGTTGCTTTAACTGGAAGTCCAATAATGACATCTAGTGGCTCCAGGTGGATCTTCTGGGATCATCTTGTGAGAGAAAGCTTTAAAGTATCGGTTTTCCTTTGCTCTGTTTGCACCTGCGATCCAACTGCTAATTCTGAATCTTTTCCACTTACTAATTTTTAAATGTTCTGGAAGCTTAATATTCATTCTTCAGGTTTGCTTTGCTGTTGCTTGTTTCAGCAAGGTGGATGCTTGTGAGTACTTGTGTTCACTTTAGCTTTTTCAAGTCAAAATGAAAGTGAAGGCAATGTCTGGGATTTCCAACTCCAGATTAATCTGATGAAAGCAGAAAAAGTAAGAGATGGCAAAGATCTTACTCTGTGGGCAGAGAGGCAAAATACCTCTTTGCAGCTTTACAGCAAGCCTCATGTGACTCTGGCTGGTCATTTGAAACAGAAAGCATTATGCAAAGCATTTCTTTAAGGGTATCAGCACTTCTTTTTTGGGTAAAGGGAGTCAGCTACCTGGCAAAATTGTGGCAAAATTGGTCTTTGTGATGGTGGCATCTTTTTTCCAAGAGGATGGAGAAATTTCTTTCTATTTGATACACGGTGTCTTATTTTGAACAGGGTCATCTGAAAAGGCTGGATGACAAGTCTGATTCAGACCTGGAGGTATTTTATGAGTTGCTGTAGCCCTCAGAAAGAGGTGCTTGTGAAAGCACCTCAGGATGATGTGTGACAGTGTTCAACTCTTACCTGCAGAATTAGGAACTTTGAGACAACGACAGAGTCTGACCTTCTCACATCTTAAAACTGGATAGGATCTGTATAATCTGTCTGCTTTAGAATTAAGAGTCTACTTTTCCTTATGTTGCTTGTTTCCTTATGAGCTTGTAAATATATCTCTCTCTTCCTTTGCTGGATTGTAATTGATTGTAATTGTAACTGATTGTGATTGATTGTACTCCACTCTTAGAGAAAGTAACAGAGAATGGATTTTAGCCACTTGCTTTAAAATTTGCTATTATGTCATCTAATGAGGTAAACAGTTGTTAGCAAAAGTGCTCTGCTTCTTCTTCCCTTTATTAAGAGTGGAAGCCTTTTTATCTTTTTTCCCAGCAGGCAGCAAAGTGGGTTAATATCTTTGGACAGGGGTTAAGATGTGTCACAAAGGGAAATTTTGATCAGGTTATAAAACTGAAAGGAAAGAGGGACTGCTAAAAAATTAGTGGGAATATAGAAGAAAAATCCTACAACTCGGATCTAAGCAAAACTTGGCTTTTAATCAGGAGCTTGATGCAACACAACAGATTCACAATTGTTATAACTTCTATATGACACTCCCAGTCCTAGCTCTGTTATCATCTAGTCTCCCAGTGATGTCCAGAAGGACAAAGTGTGGAACTACAATAATAACTGCTTTGATGCTCTTTCTTCCCTCAGCTAAAGAAAAGGGAGGCAGCCCCACTGCTAAGCATCTTGGGGAAGAAAGGTCCAATGCTTAGAGCATGGAGGCAGGGCCTGTGACAATATCATCTTGTGAACAGGAAAGGGAATTGGAGAAAGGCAGGAGGGTTGAGTTGGAGGAATAAAAGCTGAAGATTGACTTGATGATGAGCACACAAAATCCAGTCTGAATTCTGAACTAAACACTACAGTTCAGTAACTTGTTTGGTTGCAACCCTTTTAGACTGGGCAGCTTCACTGTTTTTCCCCAAGAGAGAATTTAATAATACATTAGTCTCACCATCAGGAAAATTTCTTCATAGAGCTTTATTACAAAGCTTTATTTTGAAGAGGGCAGCAGGGTCTCTAATGTTGTAGTCATGTGCAGAGTTCAATCAGACTAACACCTCTTAATACAAATGCCCCTTGTTTCCCAGCATGAATTTCTCACTTATTACTGGAGAAAGGTCTTTCTACTTATTGACAAATAGAAATATCTGAGCCTTAGTGTAGGGGAGGATGGGGTAGGGCAGCTCTGTTTTGTAAATCTGGTCACTTATGTCTGGAAGTGCAGAAGGGAGCCGTGCTCTGTGCCAGGTAGTGATGGAGGTGATGAGAGATCTCAGAGAGCAGCACTGAGGGCTCAGCGAGGAGACTCAGCCCTATTTCCCAAGGCACCAAATTTGAGAAGTGTTTTGTGTTGTCCCGAACTAGGGGAAGGTTAGAGCGAGGGAGAAACATGTTATAATCGCAGATGGCCACTAGATGACAGTGCTGTCTTGGAGAGTCTGCTGTGCTGGAAATTGGGTATTTTCTGGAATAATTTAGCTGTGCCCATAGTGGAGAAGAACAGACTCTGCTAAATTAAGAGCAATAATCATAATTTTCACCCCACTTAAGTTTCTTGATTTGTTTCTGTTTTCTCCTTTGAAACGTGGGGCAATTTTCACAGCAAATATTAAATAGAAATGTTCTTGTTTTCTATGTATTTGGAACATGAAGCCTGTATCACTTCTGAAGAGAAAAGAGTCTAGCAAGGTCGTGGGATCAGTACTGAGGAGATACTTTGGGTGCTTTCACCAAGTTCTATTACTAGTAATTATGCCAGGTGTTTGAACCATGAAAATTTGGTTGGAATAATGTGCAGTGCTCCTTTGTTGCTGAGCAGAGGCTAAGAACTGTACTCAGTCTGTGCTCTCAACATCCTGCTTTACTCAAAGGACCATCTCTTCCATCTGTGCTGATCCTTTGGAATCTGTGGGATTTGTATGAGATGTGTCCTGGACTCTCTTATTAGAGTAATTGTCCTGACTGTAATCACAGTGAGGTCCAAGTGGGAAGGTAAAACACTGGTTATTTTGCCAGGAAGACCTCATTTCCCTGCCTTCCCAGACTGATAGCTAGCACTTTAATTTTTGTAAATCCTCTAGATTCCCCATAGATTAAAAAAGAAATACTAACAGGCAACGACAAAAACATATTGCCCAGTATGGCGACAGAACTTGGTCACTTTTCATGGGAGGAAGATTTGCATTAAAAGAGGGTTGTGATGAAAGCTCTAAAGCAAACAGAGCTTCCCACAAGCCTGAGCTGTTGGGCCTGCAGTTTTAACTCTCTCTCACTTGAGTTTCTTTATCATACCATGGAGAATGGCATCAAAAGCTTTTGATTTCTAAGGTATCTCTGTGGGACTCTGCTGTGGTTTTTAGATCCTCTAACAGTAATTTCCTATTTGGTAATGCAAAATCAGGTCCATGCTCTGTATCCCAGTGGAAATCAAATAGCAGCATAACCTGCTAATTGTATGAGCTATTCATTTTCTGTGATAGAATGATGTCCCTCATCAGCTAATCCTCAGAATGATGCAGTGGGGTAGCCCAGACAAAGTCAAAACCATACAAACAGGCTGTCATACAGTATCTATGGCTTTTAATTCTTGGAGATGCTGTTTTCTCATTCATCAGCAAAGATTCAGCTGTCCCAGGAGCACTCGTAGCAAGCTCTGCTCTTTCCATGCTCATACACAATGTGAAACTGTTCTACTGGCAAAGCTCTGGTGGATTGAGGAGTTTGACCACATTGAAGTGTTTCTTTCCAAGTATTGAAATCTGTCTATAAAAGCTTGTGTGACCAAATTGAGTGGAATGTCAATTGTGATGGGCTTTTCAGCTCTTAGTGCTTTGCATCACAGTGTGTTTTTACTAAATACAAAGATGCATTATTTTAGTGTGTAGCTCTTTCTTTATAGTTATTGTGAGCCCTTCATCATATCATTCAGATGGGCATCTGTAAGTCTGGTACCAATATCATGCCAGTTTATTATTGCATGTCAGCTTCTCATAGCAAGGACAAGGAGCAAGAGGTGCTCTGTTGTTTTTTGTTTACTTCAGGGTTTTTATTCTACTAGATTACTTGCTGACTGGATGCATGAGAACAGTCTCCTAGAGGCTGTGGGTACTTCCTGGCAAAATAACCAGTGTTTTACCTTCCCACTTGGACCTCACTGTGATTACAGTCAGGACAACCTCAACTATTGTGGGGAAAATAATGGGACAGAAAAACATTCCTGTTGATCTTGAGATCTCCACAACCCACTGGCAGCAGCACAGGGCTTTTGGTGTGTTAATGCCATTTACAGGCACAATAAGTCACTCATAAATTGTAAGAGGGCTGGAAAGATCCTTTATATAAATGAGATTTAGGGCTTGACTTTGGAGAGATTTTGCAGCAGAAATTTTGTGGGATTTGTTCGAGACATTCTTTTTTTTAGTTATTAGTATTGCTCAGGAATATTGTGCTGCTTTATTCATAGTTTGATGCTTTCCCTGCATGTTATCCTCACTGCTAATCTAGATAACACAATGATTAACATAGAATGCAAGAGCAGAATGGTACTTCCAGGGTATCTGCTGAGAGGACTTCCCTTCAGCGCCAGCCAGACGGACAAAGCCAATACCACAGTTCAGACTGAAAAACAGACTCCATGCCATCTGGCTTAGAGATGGATTTCATTTCCAGCAATATAGTTCTTGCATCAATCTCCACTGAATAATCCATCTTTCTCATGTGTGCAGACACTCTCTTTCTTTCATGGACTTGGAAACAGGAAAGGTTTGCTGTGCATCTAGAAGTCACCATCCTTTCCCTGTTCTTCCTGAGAACAAGTTCCCTGCTTCCCTTGGGCTGCAAGTAGAAGCAGGAGTATGAGGTCAAATGGAGCATTTCCTCCTTACCAGAGGAGTGAAGAAAAAGCCAGGGAGACCTCCCTGCAGTTCAAAGCCTTTTTGTTTTGCACATTTCCTTAATAGGAGCCAGACTTCACAGATCTTATTTAGGAATGTGATTTTTTCCATCTCCCCCTATTCCCTCTTCATAATTTCATGTTTTGCCACAGGTGGATTAACTTGAATTGGGCAAAACCTGTTTTCATCCTGGGGATGCTGGGGCCTTAAGGCTGCCTTCAGTTTAAGACAGGAAGGGAATGCTAAGATGGCTTAGTATCTAGCATGTCTCTGCCCCTTGACAGGGCTGATATCAGAAGCTGCAAACTGGTGGCAGACAGAGACTTATCCTCTCCTCTAGATGATTTGGAGCTCCTGCATCTATCCCATGTCTTCTGGGAAGAGTTTTTGTGCAAAAAGTACCAAAGCAAGCCAAACTGGCTTTGTAGCCCTTTGGACTCCCAGGACTGGCTCATGGTCCCAGCGGGAGCCTCTTTTGTGCTCTTTCTTCCCAGCGATGAGCAATTCATGTTTCAGTAGAGACACTTCTCCCCTTATTCTTGCTGCTCTTTGCTTTCTGTTGTGATTTCATCCTTGCAAGTTGCTGGTGCAAAGACTTGTGCAAGAGCTTTGATACTCGCCTCCATCTAAATGAGTCAAATCAGTAAAGTCACAGTCTTAAATGTCTTAAGATGCTGAAATCCAAGTGAATAATGCTAGAGAGAATTTACCCCAATAGATGTGTGAAATGGGCTATACGAATGACCCTGGAATTAAAGATATCACAATTAATTTTTCCAGCCTTTAAAGGGTATTTCTGCCTTCAGAGACAGAAAAGTCATTTTTTCTTCAGCACAGCTGGTCCTAGCTATGTTTTCTTCCTCACTCAGGGCTTTTGCTTAATTCCCTTATGTAATGCAATCTTTCATTTCTCTTTCTGACTTGTTGGGTTTTGTAGTTTGGATTGTATCTACCTCCTTGCAAGCACTACTGGTAGAACAGCTTTGGCTGTTGGTGGCTATCTGTTGTCCTTTATGTGGCTAACATATTCCATAGGAGAGGGAGGGTCTGTCTGGTGCAAGGTTAAAAGTTATTTAATATTTTAGGTTTAAGCACCGGATTCCGAAAAAGGAGAAAGAAAGAGAAATGCACTGATATGACCTCTGCTTCACAGTTCTTATCCTGAGTACATCAAATTGCACTGGGAGTGCCTGGTCTAACTCAGCATGTGTTTAATGAAATACCATGTAATTTACTTAAGATTGATTTTGATTGAAGCCAGACCTGAGTCTAGGCAGAAGGTGTATGTATTGTATTAGTTAGATGGGAGCTACTCGCAGATTCATTGCTGTGTTTTTGTGCAACTCGGCCCCCGTCGGCATTGTCCTGTGAGGAGAAAATGTGATAAAATTCAAGTTAATTTTCCTGCTAAGCTCAGGCGTGCTCCTTCTGAAGTTAAAAGGAGCTCTGTTCCTGCTTTCAGTGTGCTGGGATTCATGGCTTTCTGGCTTTTGCTGTTGCACACTGTTTGCTGGCTGGAGCAGGACATGCCAGGTGCGATCCCTCTCAAGATTCCTGCTCTGTTACATGCTTTCCCTTATTTCCCTAGTAGTTCCTCTGTTGTTCTTTGGATAGCAGTCCTCCATTTCTGTGAGAACAGACAGACCTGCTTCCTTCATTCTGAGTAGCAACTCTAGGAGAATACATTCCACATCATTGCAGATAGCATCTAAGTGTGCAATAGCGTTGACTGTGGAGCAGAATTTCTACATATCAATGCCTGCATCTCCACCAGAGGAGAAATTTGGAGTTTGTTTTGATGTGCTTCATGTGAAGATCAATGTCAATTGCCAGATAGTAAGGACTTTGCTCTTAGAAACAGTAACAGCTCTGGTTCCTCTTGGCAGTACTTTACTCCCCAGTGGATTCAGTGATTCTCAAAGATGCCAAAGGTAAAAGGTTGCAGGTCTTTCATGCAACTGTCTCTTGTACTGATCCCTGGTGTAGGGAGTTGTGTAGTCATTTGCTCCCCTGAGAAGTTCACAAAGCAGCTACAGGAATAGAGGGATCATTGGGACTGTGTCTGCTGCACTGCACTGACAAACTAGTGTCATGTCCCACTGCTGGCCTTCACTGTATGGCTGACCCCTTTTTAACTTCAGTGGGGAACTTATTCTTGAGTTACCTGGCAGAGTCAATCACTGTATTTGAAAGAAAGGAGTAACATATATTCATATAAATTAGAGAAAAGCATTTCAGTTCAAAGCCTGGCATAAATAATACACCAAGTTTCCTGCCTAAGCTGAGGTATGGTGTCATGCTGAGACACAAATATAAGGGGAGGGGGCACGGGAGGACTATTATACAGAGCTCAGCAGGCTTCCATCTTGTTACTTATACATAAATTGAGGGTAAGGTGGCCCTCTAATGACATTATGAGGTGATTAGCAGGTTGTTTAACATCTATTATGTATATTCTGTGTTTGTAGACATGTTAAATTATGCAAGCTGTATTTTTTAGACTTTTAATTTGTTAAGAGGGGGGAAAAAACCCAAGCAACAAAAAAACAAACCTTTTAAGTCAATGGTCTTCCCTCCTGTTTCCATCTTTACCCTGATTTCTACAGTATGGGCTATATAAGTGGATGAGATGCTGTCCTATTTCTTTCAGCCACCCCCCATATCTCAGCACACGTGGGCCAGGTGCCAGGCTGACACATGGCTGGTGGTATCCTAGGTGTCTGACTGTAGCAACAGTGCAGTGTCTGGACAAAGTGTCTTGTAGCAGAACAACGGCACTCTGGCAGCAAGTTCTAGCTCTATTTTTCTTTACAGTAAATATTAACTTAAAAAATTGATGAGTATAGGTGGATCCAGAAATGCTTCCTTAAGAACACTTCTTTTGAGGACCAGGCACGGACTGAATCTAGCCCTTTCTAGGGCATGTGAATTCAGTGTTTTGAATCATTAAATGTTTTAACTTAAGTAGAGTCTCGAGCACTTGAACAACATGCTGTATTTAATGATCCCTTCTCAGTACTGGAGGAGACCTGCCTACGAGTACTCAATATAAAGTATCAAGCTCTAGAATGTTCACTGACACTTGAACCTTACTGTGCTTTGAACTGGTGAAGTGGGAACCTGACCTATCTTTGAAGAACATGGACTCTTTGGAGCTGCTATGCATGTTTTTCTGATGATCAGGAGATATTTGGTGAAGCTCCTGAACACAGTTTCCTTATTTTTGCTTTGCAGCTGTTTATTCCAACTGAGTGCGAGTCCCTTGGCATTTGTAAAGATGTGTTTGGAAAGAGATTGGAATGTGAGGGTAAATGCAGTGTCTGTAAGAATTCAACCTCTATAGCCTACTCACTCATAAAGCACAAAATACTTCCCTGCACAACTCTAAGACCTGCAGTAAAAGTCACCAGCTACAGCTATGCTGAGCTGTAAGAAAAGAACCAGAGGGCCCAAAGGAATGCTGAAGGTCACAGGTCCCTGCAGTAGCAGTAGCTTAGAGAGGTGAAATTCCCAGCTGAAGAGAAATGCATCCTCAGCTATGAAAAATCACCAGAGGGTAGAAGAAGGCAGACATTTTGCTTTCACATAAAATAAAGCAGCTGGAAATGCAGTGCCTGTACCCCATTTGATGGGTGATCATGTACCGTGCTGCTGTGAAAGAAATGCTTTATTATCCATCCTCTTTGAACTCTATCCAACAGAGCGACATGTACAATGCTGTGAAAACTTAATGTGACAGGTGACTGGCAAACAGCACTGCCTGCTTGGGACCAGTGGTTAGCCCAGAAGGTGTCTGGCTGCAAACGTCTTCAGCTAACAGAGCCATCCCAAGGTTAAAATAAGCTGTGGGTTTCCATCCTGTACTTACTACAAAAATGAAGCAGCTTTTGAAACTTGGTCTTGCTCCTGGGGCTTTGTTCAACTTCTCAGCCGATGTCCAGGCCTGGAGAGCAGGCTGTGGGAGGACTGGTTTCAGAGCCTGAAAACCAAGACATTTGTCCAGTTCTGGAGCCCTCAACACAGGAAAGACATTGAGCTGTTGGAGCGGGTCCAAAGGAGGGCCATGAAGATGGTCAAAGGGCTGGAGCAACTGCCCTATGAAGACAGGCTGAAGGAGTTGGGGTTGTTCAGCCTGGAGAAGAGAAGGCTCAGGGGGGACCTCTGTCCTGGTTTTGGGCCAAAATTAATAAATTAGCCCCCCAGAGACAGATGGTCCTCCCTCTCTCTCTCTGAAGAGAGGAGAGGAAGGAAGGAGGAGATTTAAGAGTTCGGAAGAATTCCAAACTACTTTAATAGATAATGAAACAATAAATAAAATCAAAAGGAAAAGATAAAAAGGTGTACAATATTTACAAGACCGAATCCAGCTCCCGGGATTATGATCACGATCCCACGTGAGCAGGCCGAGGAGAATCCAGCTCCCGAGATGATCGAGTTTCCACGTGGTCAGGCCGAGGAGAGTAGGCCGAGCGCAGGGTCGGGGAGGGGGACGCCGACGAGGGAAGCGAGGCGAGGAGGAAGAGCGGCGAGGGGGGAAAAGCGGCGAGGGGGGAAGAGAGCCGAGGAGAAAGAGAGAGACTGCCTCCTCGATCCCTCCTTTTATATTGAGCATGGGCACATGGGATGGAATACCAACCAGGGTCATTC
>VZTY01030075.1:0-11743 GCA_013400935.1 Turnix velox | reverse complement strand
ATCTTACACACAGAAATGACAAGTAAAAATATTAGTACAAACACAAACCAGAAAATTTACCCCATTCTACCTCAAACCAGGACAACCTCGTAGTAACTTATCAGTACCTGAGGGGGTCCTACAGAAAGGCAGGGGAAGGACTTTTTAATATATCGGATGGGAGGACTAGAAACAATGGATGTAAATTGGAGGGGGGTAGATTTAGACTTGACATAAGAAAGAAATTCTTTACAGTGAGGGTGGTGAAACACTGGAACAGGTTACCCAGAGAGGCTGTGGATGCCCCCTCTCTGGAGGTGTTTAAGACCAGGCTGGACAAGGCACTAAGTGGCCTGATGTAGTGGGAGGTGTCCCTGCCCATGGCAGGGGGGTTGGAACTCGATGATCTTTGAGGTCCCTTCCAACCCAAACTATTCTATGATTCTATGATTCTATACTTGTGTTAAGCAGGAGGTCTGGGTAGTGCAGTAGAATTCCTCACTCAGCATCTTGATGTTGCATGTTACTGCAAACAAATTAAGAGGAATGTGATACTAACAACCTGTTTTATTATCAGCATAAAATCCAGAATGGGTAATGGGCCCAATATGTAGTCTAAATTCACACAAAGAGCTTGTAATCCCAAAACAAGCTGTGTAACACCAGGGAGAAATGTGATGCTGCAGGCTATGAGTCAGTAAGGAGAACTCAGGATGGCCAATGCAATTCATTGTGGTCACAGATATTAAACAGAGACTAGGAGATTCAGAATCTCTTTTCACGGCACTGTCACAGCAGCTCCTGACAGGCTGCTGTGCATGCTGTGCAGTCAGCAGACACACACATACTTGGGCAGTAGCTAAATATAGTGACAGGCACACAGGACATGCACCTGCATCTTGCTGAAACAGGTGGGGAGGCTCATAACCTGGGTTTATTGAAAGGTGAGAGTGAACTGGAGAGGCAATGAAATTTGCCAGGAACTTAAATGAGAAATAGATGTTGGCAATGGGACAGCACTTAGAAAGAACAGAAAAATCAATTATTGTTTAGCTGCAGTGAAGGATATGGATCATTTAGCAAGGGGTTTTAGAAAATATCCCAAGAATAGCAGCATCATTTCAAAGGACCTGAAAAAAGGCAGTTTATTTGGCAAGTTACAGTTCCCATTTACAGATCGCCACCAGCTACATCGTATGGAGAATAAATCTATTGAATCAAACTGGAGATGGATTAGAATGTATCAGAGGGTATTTTACCAAGGCATCTCTCAGGACCTGGAGATCTAGGAGCCTGGAATTTGTATTCTAGCACTCGTATCTTACAGACTATTTTAAATTTCTTCAGTCTGGAGAAGAGAAGGCTGCAGGAATACCTCATAGCAGCCTCCAGGCACCTGAAGGGGCAGCAGAAAAGCTGGGCAGGGATTGTTTGCCCAGGGCTTGAAGTGACAGGATGAGGGATAATGGTTTGAAACTAGAACAAGGCAATGTTATATTAGACATTAGAAAAAAGTTTTTCACCGTGATGGTGATGAGAAACTGGCCCAGGTTTCCCAGAGAGGTGGTGAAGGCCCCTTCCCTGGAGCCATTGAAG
This sequence comes from Turnix velox, assembly GCA_013400935.1. Lineage (NCBI taxonomy): Eukaryota > Metazoa > Chordata > Aves > Charadriiformes > Turnicidae > Turnix > Turnix velox. The sequence goes on along the minus strand of VZTY01030075.1, from coordinate 10,168 downwards.
GCCAGATTGCTGAGGCTCTGAGCAACCTGATATAGAATCATAGAATAGTTTGGGTAGGAAGGGACCTCAAAGATCATCGAGTTCCAACCCCCCTGCCATGGGCAGGGACACCTCCCACTACATCAGGCTGCTCAGTGCCTTGTCCAGCCTGGTCTTGAACACCTCCAGAGAGGGGGCATCCACAACCTCTCTGGGCAACCTGTTCCAGTGCTTCACCACCCTCACTGTAAAGAATTTCTTTTTTATGTCAAGTCTAAATCTACACACTTTAATTTACATCCATTGTTTCTAGTCCTCCCATCCGATATCATATTAGAAACTCCTTCCCCTGCCTTTCTGTAGGACCCCCGTCAGGTACTGGTAAGTTACTCTGAGGTCCCCCCTGAGCCTTCTCTTCTCCAGGCTGAACAACCCCAACTCCTTCAGCCTGTCTTCACAGGGCAGTTGCTCCAGCCCTTGACCATCTTCATGTTCCTGCTCACTGCAGGGGATTGGAATAAGTGGTCTTAGAAGGTCGCTTCCAACCCTATGATTAAATACTAGACAATGCTCTATAGGAAAAATGTCTTAGAGTGCTGTGTCAAGACTCACTTCTATGGTAGCTGTAAGATTTAAGGCAGTTGCTGACAATTTTAGTGGGTTGAGCAGAATTTGGAGTTCTGGTAACAGCTATTAGGTTTTTTTAAAGAAAGAGAGAACTTAAATGATTTTGAGGCCGCAGTCTGTGCCTGTAACTACCAGCTAAAGCATGTCTTTTGTAGAAGTATTTCACCCTTGATTGTGTTTATGCTAATGTGAACCTCTTCTGTTATGACTCAGTTGGGAGGGATTTGGTGCATTTCAGACACTGTGTGTGTCCTGGTTTTGGGCCAAAATTAATAAATTAGCCCCCCAGAGACAGATGGTCCTCCCTCTCTCTCTCTGAAGAGAGGAGAGGAAGGAAGGAGGAGATTTAAGAGTTCGGAAGAATTCCAAACTACTTTAATAGATAATGAAACAATAAACAAAGTCAAAAGGGAAAGATAAAAAGGTGTACAATATTTACAAGACCGAATCCAACTCCCGGGATGATGATCACGANGCCGAGGAGGAAGAGAGCGACTGCCCCTTCGCCTCCTTATATATTGAGCATGAGGGCAGATGGGATGGAATACCAACCCGGGTCATTCTGTGATTCTGTGAATACTCCATTGGTTATATGTTACATCCATCAATGTAGAACCCTCCCCTTGAGGTTTCTCTTCCCGGTACAGCTGACCACGAGTTCCTTCTTCACTAGTCCACCTCCCCCAGGCTGGCTTCAGCCTGGCGAAGTCGGCCTGAGGCTTCGATCACTCTTTTGTCTTGTTGATCACTCTCCTTTGTCTTCTTCCGAGAACTTAATGGCCGTCGTTAACTGCCTAGCCGGTTTCCATCCCCCACCAATTCCTCCGTTTTTCTTTAAACATTATACAACGGTAAACAATCTTACACACAATAATAACAAGTAAAAATATTAGTACAAACACAAACCAGAAAAATTTACCCCATTCTACCTCAAACCGGGACAGTGTGGCTGTGCAGGTTTTCTCTTATCCAGCAACACCCCAGTGTTTCTGCTGTAGAAGGAAATGGGGAGCCAAAATGATTCAAAATTACCTTTGAGAATAACCTGTGTAGATATGTGTCAGGTTGTGTGTGCAAACTGAGCTATCATAGGACAACAAACACTAAAGACTCTGTGCTCTGTAGAAATCACATTGGGTATTCTTGTCAAGCATTTGTGAAGTAAAGAAGAAAAAGATATGAGCATGTGTATGCATCAACCTTTGTCTTTATTTCTTGACTACATTTGTTTGTAAATCTGTATTTAATGAATTGAAAACAACAGTAGTGTCTCAGCTTCTGCTTAATCTTAAACTGTGCAAATACCAGACCCCTATTTTCAGTTTGCTCCCTGGGAACACCATGCTTTTGTCTAGTCCATTACATTCCCTACTTCTGCCTGAGATAACAAAAGTAAATCCTCTAGTCTCTTTTAATGGATTTGCTTTTGACCAGAGCATTGCAGAACTGTGTCTGGGTCATTCTCTTCAAGGATTCATGAATCTCTGTATATTCTTGTACTATCATATAATCATATATATATATATCATATATTATAATATAATCATTATATTATAATTATAATAATATATTATATAATCATATAAGAGTATAGATGATATCTAGCTATATTTTTACAGTCTGGGTTATTTTCAGAGTGGGCATTAGTGTTTTTCTAGCAATAAATTTCTAGACGTTCCAGGAGAAAAAGCAATTTCCAGGCAAAGATTTCTCTGATCTGGACTACAAATTAAAAGACCTGTTAAAATCGCTAATCCCTTTTCTGCTCTTGGCACATGTTTTACTCATGAATTAAGAATTAACTGAAGTTGACAGTATGAGCATCTCTCTGTAATCTGTGATTCTTTATAACTTACTCCATGTATTTATATTTCATTCGTGCTTCTCACTACTTTACTACTCTCTTTTCCAAGCATTGCCATCTCAGATTCTTCTCAAGACTTTGTTCTTGGCTGATTTATCTTTGTTCAAAGGTGCCCTTGCTCCAAGAAAAATCTCCCAATAAAGTGAGAAGCAAATAAGAAGCCAATTAGTTAGATTTAGGTATTACTGACAGCTAAGGGTTCTTCAGAGCAGTAAATGTCTCTGGGTTTTTTTGCAATTCTTGTTTTCTGAATGACATTCTTCAAATGCCCTTGCACTCCATCCAGAACTTAGCATTTGCCTTTGTCTCATCTGCAATCTTTGATTACAAGATTGTGAACTGTTCAAGGACCTTTCAGCAAATATTGGTGGAAACTTAGTCAAAGAAGTGGGTTAGGATCAGTGGGTTGAATGAAGTGTGCAATTAATGTTGTTGGAGATGATGAGGTCATCAAGAATGAATGAAATGTCTTGCTTGACTCTTTGAAACTGAAATGGGTTTATATGTATGATGTGATATTCTGTGATTTTTTTCAGACATCTAAGTGTGGAGATACTTCGTTCAGGAGTGGATTTGCAAGAAGAGTATGGGACACAGCTGCTGGCTCCTGTTTACCCTTATCTAATTCAGTGTAAAATGTACTTTCTACTGCTGATCAGTCTTATTTAACCTTTTGCTGTATATCAAACGTTATCTCAAATTAGGAATGGTGTGATAGACTAGCAAGTCCTCCAGGTTAAGGACAAGCAAGGCTCCCTCTGGGGACTCATCTCTACAATTGCTTTTTCTCTTTGGCACTGAAGTACAAGGACTGCTGCTTTCTAAGATTTCCTATAAATGGGACTCTGAAAATTTTAGAGAGAACCTATTTTTGCTTATGGCTCAGAAAAATCTCTGCCTCACACACATGTTATATCTTGACAGGAGCGAGAAAGAGGCATCTGGTTTCTGAGCCTGCGTATGTTCACTGTGCAGCAGCTCGTGTAAGCCAAGTCTGCTTGTTTTTTTGGGTCAGGGTGACTGTTGTTGCAGCAGTGGGCCCTAAGGCAGTCTGTGTCATGGGTAGGATTCAGGAAAAGCAGGTACATGCCTTCTTCCACCCCTTGAGCTTCTCTTTTGCATGAATTTGGTATGCCAGCAGGGAGAGAGACCTATGTCTTAATTTTTTAAATGTAACCCAAAACACAGGTAAATCCTATGTAAAAAGCATACCAAAACTGAAGTGATACAACAGAAAAACTACGTATAGGCCAGGTCCAAACTGCTCTTGATAAAACCACTAGAGAGTTGATCTACAAACTCAACACTGCCAAGTTTGTCCTTAGAAAGCAACATGTACCACTGAACTCCTATTTTAGAGCTTTCTCCCATTTCCTCTCTTCTTTTTTCTAAGTAATTGCCATCTGTAGCTTACAGCAGTGTACTTTGCCTCCCGATTGGCTCTCCTTAGGCAAGACAAACTTTGATTGTCCTATTTTTGAGTCATATACACTAGGGTCTTGCTCCCTGATGTAAAACGCCTTCTGCCACATCTTTGCACGTCAATGTTTCCTTGCTGTTCTCAGATGTCCCTGGGATCTGCTGCTGGCTCCTGGAAACTGAAAAAAGCAAAGCCATGCCTTGCATATGGAGTCTGCTTTTGTTTGTGCTGCTGACACTCTTATTTTTGAGGACTGCCTTGAATCTTGTGTAGGCACTTGATAAGTAAGTGTGAAATGTGCTTGTTGCGATCCAGTCAGACCTGCTCAGGCTCCATTCCACTCCAGTAACCCATTCCCTCACTGAGGGAGCTGTATGTGTCACTGTGACAGAATACCTTTATACTGATGTAAAACCACACACATTATGCCAGAATAAACCAAGTCAGTGTGCTTGTGAATCTGGCGTTTGTGGTTTGGTGGCCTGAGGAAACAGCAGCTGAAATCATATAGGTATCTCCCAGTTTTCCATTCGCTTTTATTTTGAGAGGGAAGGAAGCAGAATTTGAGGCTATTTGAAAAATGCAGCCTACAGGAGAAAAAAATAAACTGCCTGCTTTGGTACTGGAGTCATCAATCTTGGTCAGGCATTATTGCCAAAAGAGAACTGGGCTGGAAAAATATGCTTGTCAGTACTCAATCATTATGTCCATTAGATACTGGCTGGCATTGATACATACTGAATAAAGGAGTGTGAGTTGTAGCTGCTCCATTTTACTCTGTGTGGTGCACCCAGTACAGGGATAAAAGTCTGAAAATGCTCTCAGCAGCTCATTTATGTGTATGTGGAAAGAGAGGTTGGCAGCTAGACAGACTTTAACACTATGAAGAAGAAACTGGGTCATGTGCCAGGAGATCTATAGTCACAATCAACAGCAAAAGGACTCAGCTCAGGATGCGTGAAGAAATAGGGCCAGTTGATGCACTTGCAAAGTGACACAATCTATATTTTTTTGTATTAGCGAAAGAAACAGTGATGAATCCTGTTGCCCAGAAGTCAGTTGGAGGCTTAGAAACTTATAGGAGGAAGTTAATAGCTATTGATAAAATTCCATAGGAATTATACTGGCAGATCTGAGCCTGAGGGGAATGGTGCCACAGGTGTTTTGTGAGCCAGCTCAGATTGGTATAAGAAACAAACCTCAAAGGTAATGGGCTCAGTTCTCTTTTGCTTTGAAAGTCATGGAGCAGTAGGAATAAACACTGTCAGCAGTCACTCTTACGTGACGGTAAAGAACAGCACACAGGGGTCAGCCATGACAGCAGAGTCTTCAAGCTAAATGGCATGCAGCTATGGTGTGACTTGCATTCCCACCAACAAAGCAAATTTTATGATAGGATGACTGCTCCAAACAAATGTAGCCCTGTCATCCGCACTGTAGCCCTTTCAGAAATAGTTATGCAGACATAGGAGTCTGCAATTGCCAACAGAATTACCTCCCTTCCAGGGAATATAGCTCTCACTGGTGATAGCTACAGCAAAGGTGACCTGTCTCCCTCTCAGCATGCTGCAGGCTTAAAAAGTACAGCTTTCCATGGCTTCACAGATGCTACAGTTTTAGGTCATAAGAGTCCCTGGCTAGACAAAGGCAAAGGTCTGAGCACAGTTGCTGTTCTCTGTAAAGAAGACCAAAAACATTTTAGTTAAAAGCAAAATTTTCTTTTTGTAAAATCAAAGAAAGTATTTCTGAAGTGCTGATTGCCCTTGACAGAGATAGCTCATTCTTGCAGAGCCCGGGGGAAAGCTGCACTTTGAAGGTCTTGTGCTTCTGCCTCCCTTACAGGCTGCAGTTCTCATTGTGTTATGTCTCAGCCCAGCCAAAGGCTGAAGAAGTCAAAGAGGGGATGGGATGCTGCACAGCAGAACTAGAATATCCCAGGCAAGGTCAGCCAGTATATATCTCAAAGGGATTTTTTTTCTACTGGTGTCCCAGTCTCTCAGTGTGACATGGCAGAGGATCTCTAGGCAACTATCTCATTACCTGTGTGCCTCTGTCATTGTGTGGAGGTCTTCAGTGCTCAGGATTCCTAACATCTCAGCAGATGCTCACCAAGACTGGCACAGTTGCGTTATCAATGCATTAAAAATGCACCAGTCGTCAGCTGGGCCAATGAAGTTAACTAAACAACAGTTGCATTAGCCACAACTTTATACTCCAGATTTCAATTTACATTTAAGATACTATTTTCTCAAGCCCAGTGATATCTTGGCTTCTTCCATCTCATTTTGTTGCTGTATTTTAGAGTAGCTCTTTCTTCATGTGTTTTCATATTGTATGGAACATTAAGCTCAATTTATCAGGACACATACCAGGTTAACTAATGACACCATTGTCCCTCTGCTGTTCCCACTGACCAGCAGGAGCTTTGGCTCTTCCATTAATCAAGCATCCTATGTAAAATTAATGTAGCTCTTTACCTAAAACCATGTTCCTACATCGAAAAAATAACCTTTTGTCTTACAAGCCATAATTTTCCCCCTTTAATATGGTTTATGGTACAGCTTTTACTTTCATTCTCTCTGCTTTCCATTACATAGTCTGGAAGATTTGCAAACACAAAACTGTTACTTTGACACAGTAAAACTTTAGAACTGCTTCTAAAGACTAAAGTGGGGAAAATTTCATTCCACACCAGTGTGTTTTGACTGCCCTTCCTAATAGCTGGATACTAGGGAAGCCTGATCCAAAGCTAGATATTAGGAGTGCATTTCTCCACTCAAGGATGTCATAGGGATACCAGATCTGTTGACTTTCATTGTTTACAGCCCTTGTGTTCAGCCTGTAACAGTGGCAGAACTGTGTATATTGTGAACACGACTGGATGGACTCAAGGATGCTGTTACTTTGCTCTTAATTGTGCCAGTAGGATCACCACTACGCTGGTTGTAATGTGCTTTTACAGAGATCAAAGATCTCTGTGACAGACCATGAGATCTCAACATGGAAACATCTCCAGGATGTTTTGCTGCTGTCTCACTTACCTTCCACAATTCTAGAATGCTGCCATAATCTAAAAGTCCTTATCTGTAATAAATGAAGACAAGCAGTAGATTCTGATATGTTCTTGTGGACTGACATTGGCTGGCTGCCATCTGCTCACTCAGCTCTTCTCTCACTCCCCCTCAGCAGGATGGCAGTGAAGAAGAAAATCAGTCAAAAACAGCTTATGGAGTAACACAAAAATCCCATGATTTGTCATGGACAAAACAAACTCATGTTGGAGAAAATTAATTTATTGCTAATAAATGTGTATTTTGTATTCAGTTGATTAATTAGGGTTGGATTTTTGTCCTTTGAATACACTCTCTACAGGGAAACTTGAGCTACCTGTGACTCTGGGGCCAGTGAGGGGAGAGATGGGGTTGGTTCAAGTGGGTAAAGGAGGTGAAGGAGAAGAGGTTGGCCATCTCCTGGGGATGCCACACCTGGACATGCTAGGGATATAGGGTTTCTGCATTCTGAGGGCCCACAGATTAATCAACTGGTGCTATGAAAGCTCTTTTCTGTGACAGACTCCAAAATAAACCAGGAGAGGCCAGCACCCAAGTGCTTTGTGAGGAACATGAAGTGCTTTCAAGAAGAAGGCTATGGATCTGGCTTCTTAACCACCAATGAAGCAACTTTCATCTGCTTCCATGCCAGACCCTGTTTGGAAGTGAAAGCTGGAAAAATGTCCAACTGCAAAACTACTTGGGCCCTTGGGGGAATCCATTTCATATTTACTTCCAATTCTGTTTTAAGGTGTAGAGCCTGAATTTCTTCTGTTCTCCTCAGGACTGTAGAGAAAGAGTCAGTCTGCTCTAATTTGAGACAGTCCAGACTGATTTGTCAAAGTCTCCCCCTGCAGTGCTGGGACATGTGCAGAGAGTTGATATTCTCAGGCTGTCAGACACTGCCAGCACCAGTCAATGCCTATGCAAAGTGTCAGAAATGACAGGCAGGGAGACATTAGCTGTCAATACCACTCAGCATCTTCGACTCATCTGAATCGTGGTTGTACTTGAGGTAAATCCCATTCTGCCCACAGTTGGGATTGCAACCCATCAAACGTGAATGACTTGGATTGTCAGGAAGGTGAATGGTCCTTAGTTGAGTGAAAGAATTTGGGTGAATATTGGGTTTGCACATAGGCTTTGGTTTCTCTTGTGCTGAAAGAGACACATACCAGGCACAACTTCAGAAGGGGTATTTATATTTACAAGAAATACAGGACACATGTAATACAGTGTGTACTCACACACTTAGTGAAATACCTATTTCCTTCCATACGAACTGAAGCTGGACCAAAGGTTGACCAGCAAAAATGTCCTGGTGTTTAGGCTCTAAGTGTTTTGGCTCTTATGCCAAAATGCAGCTGGATGAGCACTATTCCCGAGTTGTGTAGGCCATGCTTGAATAGTTATAAACACCAACACATGGAGCTGAGGCTAGTTCTGTTAGATGTATTTAATACTTTATCTAAATTTTAATTATTTTCTGTGAATGATGCCTTGGGCTGATGTGGTTAGAAAGACTCAAGCCAAATAGCAATTTAAAAGATAAGCAGAGGGCAGGAGCTACAGCAGGGTTTCCTTAAAATAAACAAATGCAAACATCTTTGATGTGTAGCTGTTGATGGCCAGCCTGTACACTGTAACCTTTCTCTTTCTTTTTGGAAATATAATAATAATTACCTAGGTTGGAAGGGAACTTTAGATCAAGTCAAATCATCAGCTCAACTCTGACAAGCTTCATACCTTGGGCAGGGACATGAACCCTTGGCCCTAAGATTGAAAGTCTGATGCTTTCTCAACTGAGCTAAACTCTCAGGTGAAATATATGAGTAAGTTTTGATTTATAGGAGATAGGGTTCATTCTGGTAATTTCTAAGGCCTTCCAGTTTCTGGAACAGAGCAGCCATGCAGGGGAGAAGGAAATTATTGCTCTGAATAAAGCTTTGATGGGAGAAAAGAAGGCTCAGGAAGGACCTCACAGAAACTTGTCTATACATGAAGGGAGCCTGCAGAAAGGCCAGGCTAGGACTTTTTGACAGGGTACAAGGTGACAGAACTCAGAGCAATGGGTGCAGATTGGAAGAGGGGGCAGAGGGGTTGGAACTTTATGATCTTTAAGGTCCCTTCCAACCCAAACTATTCTATGATTCTATGATTCTGTGTTATCCCATGGGAATACAAAGATGCTGTCAAGCAGGTGGATACCACTTGTCCAATGTGGCTGTTGCTCTTGGAGGATTACTCTGCTATTTGGCCATCTCTTTTTAGACTCTGTGTATGTTAGAAATAGAAAATTGTGAAAGAGATTTGGAGTTAATAAAGAATTAGTTTTATAATTTAATTTTACCTTTAATTATAATTCAGGCTAATGAGCTTTACTTGGTCATTCATGTATTGAGACCAAGACTTTAAAAATAACTTTCAGAATTCACCACATCCCTCTCAATTATGCTCATGAATAATTTGCTTATGATATTTGAGGATGCTCGGAGGGTATGAGAAATTAATTTTTGTGTCTGGCACCCCCGGAGAAAGTTCTCCATTTCCTGAACTATATCAGCTTGTGCTGGATGTGCACTGGCTGTCTCGGAGTGGGTCCAGAGGAAGGCCACGAAGATGGTCAAAGGGCTGGAGCAACTGCCCTATGAATCCAGGCTGAAGGAGTTGGGGTTGTTCAGCTTGGAGAAGAAGAAAGCTCAGAGGGGACCTTATAGTAACTTATCAGTACCTGAGGGGGTCCTACAGAAAGGCAGGGGAAGGACGTTTTAATATGATATCTGATGGGAGGACTAGAAATAATGGATGTAAATTGGAAGGGGGTAGATTTAGACTTGACATAAGAAAGAAATTCTTTAGGGTGAGGGTGGTGAAACACTGGAAGAGGTTCCCTCTCGGTTGTGGATGCCCCCTCTCTGGAGGTGTTCCAGACCAGGCTGGACAAGGCACTGAGCAGCCTGATGTAGTGGGAGGTGTCCCTGCTTATGGCAGGGCGTTTGGAATTGGATGATCTTTAAGGTCCCTTCCAACCCAAACTATTCTATGATTCTTGTTCTGTCCCCACTAAAACATTTCAGATGGTGAAGCAGAAATGGGCCACAAGGCCACATAGCTTGAACTGCCTGCTGCTGAAATGGACATTTTAGTGAACTGCCCAAAGTGGAAATGATTCATGCTAACTCTTTGGGAAATACTGTCACACAATTAATTGTCCTGGTTTTGGGCCAA
>VZTY01030064.1:0-10498 GCA_013400935.1 Turnix velox | reverse complement strand
GATTCTATAATTCCATGATTTATTTACAGGATCACACCACTACTTAGGTGTGGAGTGAGGTGCCTGCCTGGGTGTGATTTACCAGCTCAGGGCTATCAAACTGAAAGGGAAGCAGGAGAAATGGGATAAGGGAGAGGAAGGGTCCTGGGGGAAGTATAAGCAGCTTCACAAGGCTCAAAACTGGTGGTTGTTTTCCTGCTTGTTAATTATTCCATCTTAAAAGGCTCTTAGAAGGGAAGCACTTCATTTGTGCTTAACTCGGGACTAGAAATAAAGACGTCTCCTTTTTACAGCCAGTCACTGTAAAGGTAAGGAGAGTAAATCTCTGAGGTCTGAAATAACTCAGAATTATTTGAGGGAATAAATGCAGGGACATGGTAAATACATCTGGTGATGGAGCTCCCAATCAGACCGACCTTGTTCTAATGATGTTTTATCTTGCTTCCTCCTTTCACATGCCAAATCATCCCTGGTAACTGATAGCTTGAAAAATAAGAGAGTCCTCAGCAGAAATCACACACTGCCTTCCCAGGAGCATTGACACTCCCCACCATTCACCTCCTCCTGCCTCTGAGGGGCTGCTGAGCCCTCAGACAAGGAAAAATTTGGCTGCCACATCCCACCTGAGAGAGGCGAAGTGCTCCCTGCAAACTACTCCCCTTCCTCCACCCATAGTCTGCCTCTTCTGCACCTCCTCCCTGATCTGCATGAGAGAAACTTCACCCTCTGAGCCCCATCACCAAAGGAAGGGGGTAAATCACCCCAATGTCCCAGAGGGAGAACTGGGTTAAATGGCAAGGGACTCCAGACCTTCCAGGGCAGGCACCTGACATCATGAAGCCTTAAGGTGTGAAGCTACAGATATTCATAACATCCTTAATTCATAGTGAACCTCCTGGAGCTCTCAGCAGCTCCACCAAGCTTCTGCAGAGCCAAGAGCCCCTGGCTTGGTGCAGAACTTGGGAGATGTCCCAGGAAGGTGAAGGGACAACATTGATGCTGCACCCTGCTATTTACAGCAGTGATTTCTCTGTAGCTGCTTTGCAGCTGGTTAGAGAATGTCAGTAAGCAGCATTTCTCTTCCTCAGCATCATTCCAAGTGACAAACCAGAAGATGTAAGTACTCCCATAAGCTCCTGACTGTAACTCTGTACGTGGGGTGATTTAATTGAGAAATCTTTTGGATGATTTGATTCCAATTTTGCAGAAAATACTATCCAGAGCCCTGCTAGCTATCGTGAAGCTGCTACAGGTTGTCATCATTAAATGGCATATAAACTCAAACTTGACAAAGGAAACCTGAGCATGTAGTCACCCCAGAGAGAGCAATTCCTCCTGCAATGGGCTGGAAGAAGAAACCCCACAGCCAAATCCTTTCAGCCCAGCTGGCAGGCACTAAATGGTCAATAGCTGTGGATATTAATCCCATCACTTTCCAGATGAAGGAAATGCTGCATAGAGCAGCTAACTGGGACTCATTCTTCCTGCACAGAGAGAACAAGAAGCCTGAGGCTCTTCTACTACAGGGTGCTGTGCTCAGAGAGGTGTTAGGAGGGTCTAACTCCATCCCCAGCCTGAGTGGGGACTTGCTGGTGGCAGTCCCAGCCCATCCAACCCAAGGTGTCAATGCAGCAGATGGGACAAACAGACAAACACTGCCTTCTCCCACCTGCAGAAAGAAATTGATGGGCAAAAAGAGTCCCCACCAAAAGCAACAAAAGAGTGTGAGTATATCAAGTCCTCCTCCATCCCCAGTTTATGCTCCTTGAGACTGGCACAGAAACCAACGTGCTGTTTGCTTCACACAGCTCCTGGGACCTCCCTGGCACAGTTTCTGCTTGGACAACTTAACTTCTGGAGACCATTAAGCAGAGTAATTTCACCACTTCTTAAGCAAATGCCTGGAGGGGTCTTTGCAAAACCAGTTCAGCTCAGCTGAAATGTGGAGGGAATGCTCTGTTTGAATCCTAAAGAGAAATGTAACGACTGCTTTACAGTGAAGCACACTCCAACCAGCCCCACTTGGGCTGATCAAGGCACAATCGCATTGGCACTCTCCAAGAAGAAATATTTCTGATCCAGCAAATGATCTTAACACCTTAGTGCTAAGAAGAGTTTTCATCAACTGACAACACACAGTTTGAGAAAAATTAGCTCCCAGCATCATTCAGGTGCAGACTTTAAAACCAAGTTAAGTTTTTTTGTCTTTTTTTTTTTTCTCCCCCTTTTCTAGAGAGGGACTTACAGTTTGATGGGTCCAAGTCCATCGAGATGCCATCTGGATGAAGACATCAGCAAAAGGTTTGCTCTGTGAATGGCTAGGACCCATTTCTTCATTGATATGATGGTGAATGCTCTGCAGAAGTTCTCTCATGAGCAACATTCACATCTCTGTCCCTGCCATAGTGGTCAGGAGGGAAATGAAAACGGGGAGAAGGAGATGTTGGATGTGGTGGTCAGGAAAGTGGAACAAGCATCTGAAAAGGAAATGAAGTAGCAAGGTTTTGGGCCATCCAATACCACCAACACAGCACAGAGGGTAAAAGCATAGAGCAACTGTTCTGGGAACAAGCAGCCAGGGTAAATGTTACTGGTGCCACCAGTTCAGCAGCACTGCAAGGAAGAGGTGAGAAACACAAAGGAATCCCCTGGGGTTCAATGACAACTCGAAAGCAGATGGGACAAATAGTCCCTGATGAGGTAGGGAACTGTACTGATGTCCTGTGAGCAGCAAAGATGATGAAGGGATTGGAGCATCTCCCCGATCTCTCCTGATGCCTTCATCTAAGCAGGTTTCTCTTTCTGGAGAGAAGAGCTGGCTGTAGACGTGATAAATGATGGCACCTTGGTATGATTTTTGAGGGGGTTTGGTTGTACTGGTGCTTGTTTCTGTGCCTTGTTTGATGTTTCCATTAAATGCTGCTGTAGTAACTAGCTTGGTGTTGCTACCTGTGCTTGGAAGATGTGTGTGTGGAGTGGAGGAGGAAGCTGTTGTGGTAGGGACACTCAGCAGCAAAGTGGGAGATGGCCATGGAGACCCACAGAGGTGATGAAGGGATTGGAGCATCTCCCTTCTGACAAAAGTCTGAGGGAGCTGGGTCTCTTCAGCTTGCAGAAGGGGAGACTGAGGGGTGACCTCATTCATGTCCATAAATATGGAAAGGGTGAGTGTCAGGAGGATAGAGCAGGCTCTTCTCAGTGACATCCAATGATAGGATTCTGGGCAATGGGTGCAAACTGGAACACAGGAGTTTCTACAGTAATAAAAGAGAAAACTTTTCCACAGTGAGGGTGAGAGAAGAGTGTCCCAGGCTGCCCAGAGAGGGTTTGGGGTCTCCTTCTCTGGACACATTCAAACCCCACCTGGACACCTTCCTGTGGGACCCAATCTGGGTGTTCCTGCTTTGGCAGAGAGGTTGGACTAGATGGTCTTTTGAGGTCTCTTCCAATCCATGACATTCTGTGCTTCTGTGAAGGATGGAGGGGCTTCCTATAGTTAGAAGAGGCAGAAGGGATGCTCCCCAGCCCATGCTGGGTGGTAAAATAGGCTTTGGAAGTGGCAGAGGCTGGTAATTTGTTGGATCTTACCATTATGAGGTGCATAGCTGCAGGTCCTCCTTACCAGTGCTTCACTCAGGGGGATCTGAGAGCTTCTCAGCCTGCCTTAGAAAAGGGAAAACAGAAGCAGAGAAGCAGCAGATGGGGAAAATCTATCTGCAGGCTGATGGAGCAGAGTAGGCAACTACAGGCTGTCTCCTTCAGCTCATGCCACCTCATACCTGTTCCTCTGCCCAGCCAGACACCCCAAAGGCTGCTTTCCTCTGTCCCCTGGCTTTGCCACCCCTGCAGGTAGGGGAGGGACAGCAGGCAGGTGGCATGTTAGAAACTGTTCCTGCAACACCCAAATCTGCAAATACACAAGAAACATTGCATTTTGATGGATGTCTGGAGAGCTGATGGAATTAATTAACAGAAAGGGAAACAGGACAAGCCTGTGAAAGGTGCTTGAGGAGTTGAGTGGGACAGTGTTAGCACTGAATATATCAGCAAAGGCTTGGAGGGAGCTGTGGGAAGGAAAGAAGGGGGGGGGACTTTTCTTCCTCCCCTTTCTTTTTCATCCAGGCAGAGGCAGCTCCAGCCTTGGCAGCTGTAAGCACTTGCCTGTGCTCATCTGTGCCTGTGCTCCCGTGTGCAACAGCTTATAGAGCTTCAGCTATCAGGAGACTCTATATTAGCAAGCTGAAATATGCTGGTGCTCATGCAGAAGCAAATGCCAGTGGAGAGCAGGAAACAAACACCCAAGGAACCCAGTTTCCTCTGGCTGTGTGACAAAACACAGGGCTGGCTCCTGTGGGACACCCCAGTAAGGGAGGAGGCTGCTCTGGGGGTCTGTGATGGGCAGAGGGACAGGGTAATGGAGTGTCACAGAAGCACAGAATGTCAGGGATTGGAAGGGACCTCAAGAGTTCATCTAATCCCATCCCCCTCCCAGAGCAGGTCACACAGGAAGGTGTCCACATGGGGTTTGAATGTGTCCAGAGAAGGAGACCCCAAACCCTCTCTGGGCAGCCTGGGACACTCTTCTCTCAACCTGACAAAGTTTTTTCTCCTGTTTCTGTGGAAACTCCTGTGTTCCAGCTTGCACCCATTGCCTCAAGTCCTATCATTGGATGCCACTGAGAAAAGCCTGGCTCCATCTTCCTGACACTCTCATTTTACATATTTATAGACATGAATGAGGTCACCCCTCAGCCTCCTCTTCCCCAAGATGAAGAGACACAGCTCCCTCAGCCTTTCCTCAGAAGGGAGATGCTCCAATCCCTTCATCACCTCCATGGGTCTCCATGGCCATCTCCTACTTTGCTGCTGTGTGTCCCCACCACAACAGCCTCCTCCTCCCCTCCACACACACATCCTCCAAGCACAAGTAGCAACACCAAGCTAGTTACTACAGCAGCATTTAATGGAAACATCAAACAAGGCACAGAAACAAGCACCAGTACAACCAAACCCCCTCAAAAATCATACCAAGGTGCCATCATTTATCACGTCTACAGCCAGCTCTTCTCTCCAGAAAGAGAAACCTGTTTAGATGAAGGCATCAGTCCAGGCATCTTGCCAGCTGCAAACAACAGTCTCCCAAGAAGCAAACCCAAGCATAGTGTCCTAGTTTGGGCAAAACTCATAAAAAACCCCAAAACTCACAAATTCTGATCTCCTCAGAAATAGGATTTTTATTCTGCCTGCCCCAGGCTGGTCCCAAGCAAGCTCAAATACCTGCCACCAGCACAGAAGGAGGACCCAAGCTTTCATCTCCTCTCCTGGATACCATACACCCTCGTTTCATCTCCTCCCCTGGGTATACCCCATATTTCACAATCCCCAGTGCAGAAGGGATGCTTTTATCAGGTAAAGAACTCTGGTCCCAGCTCCAAGGAAGCTACAGCACATGATTTCCCTTCGGTAACTCCTACCTAGCTTTCCTCAAAATTTAGGGAGACAGGGTACTTGATCTGTGTGGGATTTTTTCATCTTTAGCACCGACAATCCTCTGATACTGCCTGTGCTTTTACTTTTTTTTTTTTCACTCTTAAGTAGAGCCCTGAAGTTGTTTCTCATATCAAAAGCTCCCAGTCAATCTGATTTTTTAGAAAACATAGCGTGTCTGGGGAGAAACCTGCAAAATATAGAACACATTCCCCATTTGCATCCAAATGTTAAAAAAACCCCACCACTCCTCTATGATACACCACATCAGCACTACACCCTCCATGAAATATTCATGCCCATTTATTATGATGGTTTTTTATTATCCTGGTAAAACTTTGCAGCAATCAGTGTCTCTGTTTGCTCAGCCTCAAGCCTGGATGTGTGCTTCTCTTTTCTCCTTCAGTGCTGGCAGTGTTTGAACTAATCCAGGTCCCTCATCAGCTTAAGAAGGACCCCACTGCCCTCCCAAGTCCACCCTGGGATGCTTCCCTCCCTGTGCCATCAACACAGCCCTCAATGGGAATGGGAGAAAGACCATGACATTCTCCACTTGCATTAGGTTGCTGGAAAGGAGTGAAATTCAAACCAAGATTGACTCCTGAGCCCAGTGGGGCAGCACATGAAAGAATTAAATGGTGATGTCACTGCAACTTGGGCATGGAAAGCAGTGGGAGATGCTGCTGGTCCCATTCTCCATCCCATATTAAGAAAGAGATGGGAAATACTGTGTGAGGACAGCTCCTGAAGGTTTTATGGCCACTACCACATTAATTTTATGGTATTCTGTTACTATACCTCTCCTTTTCCTCCTCAGCACCCTGTGGGGCCTCTGTAGGAAGACATGACACTGGAATGGGTTGCCCAGAGCGGTTGTGGATGTCCCCTCAATCCCTGGAGGTGTTTAAGGCCAGGCTGGATGAGGCACTGAGCAACCTGGTGTAGTGGAAGGTGCCCATGGCAGGAATTTTGGAACTAGATGATCTTTAAAGTTCCTTCCAACTCAAACCATTCTATAAATCATCTCTGCAGCCACTGACCTGCCCTCCTGGCAATGGGGCAGAGACAAGGATTGAGTCTGGAGGGAAACTGTGAGAAAGAGTTTCCGTAACAGATGCATTTTATGACTGAGGACTGTCTTTTACAGCAGGAAACTCTGTAAGAGCCCCACTCTGTAAAACTTCTTCCTGCTAGAGCTTGTGACTCCTGCCTTCTACATGTGCTAGGGAGTAAGAAAAGATCTACAAGGACAGTGAGAGCTCTGCAAAGCTGAATCTCAGTGGGGTGACCTTGACACAACCTCTGGCTACAAACACACAGCAAAGAGCTCTGTGCTGCAGGAGGATTCAGACTCCGGGCTTGCCAAGGCACTGCCACTGCTTTTCCCCAGAGCGCAGTGTCTTCCTAAAGCAAACTGCATCAGCCTTGGAAAAAAGAAATAAATCTCCCTTTCACATCGTTTCATCATCTGATAAGAGTAATAAACTCAGTCTCAGGCATTACTGGGAATTAATGACTGCCTGCCTCCTGACTCACCAGCTCTTCCCAGGCTATCATAAATTCCCTGGAACTGTTGTGAGCAATGCATCAACGACTAAGCTGAAAATAAAGCAATTGGCCAAAACCCTGGGATGCATCTACAACCTGCCAGTCCCACCTGGAAGCCTGGGAATTGAGATGAGCTCCCAAATAAATGTCCTCTCTCTGCCCAGATGGCTCCCATGGGGAGGGGGGAAAGAGGAAGCTGCTTCCCAGGGCTCCACGAAGGATCACACCAGTGGCTCGGCATCACTTTTCCAAAATAAAACAAGTTGGAAGCATCACACATCACCTTTGGGGAGCTGCTCCTCTAAATAATTAAGCTCACATGGCATGCCATACCTTTCATGCGTTTTTTTTGCTGGCTAATTCTCCAATCTCTCAAATGCTTTGTCTGAGAGATTAAAGAACCTCCCAGAAGCTCCTCCTGGGTGCAGGTACTTCCAGATCATTATCACATCACCTCTAACCTGCCCTTAATTAACTAAAAGAAGATGTTTCATTACTGAAACCAGGCTTCAAAACTCATATCTGTCAGAAATCACACACGAAGCTTCTTGGACCTTCTTCCTTTCAGATCCCAACACTCTCTGCAGGGATAAAAAGGGTTAAGGAAATGGGCAGCTCCACGTATTTATTTCAATATCCATCTTTCCTGATCACACAGTTGCAAATGTAAATTTTGATGTGGCTGGCTCCAGTAATTAGGGAAAATGACTAAAGAGCATTTGGAGATTGTGCAATTCGTGAAGTTCTCCATCAGGGAGGGGAGAGATTAGATTTGCTGCTCCTTTTGAAAAATACAAATTTCTGACATCACTTGTGCATCCAACGTGTCTATCTGGGCTGCCTGTCTCAAGGAAAGTAACTAAATTAACACATGATTTTGTGATGGCTTATTAAGCACAGGCCATATGCAGATTTTCTATGAATCAGAGCATCCAAGTGGCACAAGGGATAAAGGTGAGGCAGGGAGTGGAATGTGTTTTAATTTGGAGAAAATTCAGCTGCTACATCAAACCAAAAGGCTGAGCAGCTCCTCTCTACCCTGTAGCTGCATTTATTTACTTCTGGGTCTGGCTTCTGCAGGAGTCATACATCCCAACTACTGTGGCTCCAAGGACAGGCACTGTGCAATCCAGCCCACTGCAGAAGAGGGACTTGTGATGGATTATCCACAGCCAGAACCAAGACAACACTCCTGAGGCTTTGAGAAGACAAGCCCTGAGGAGTAATCCTGCATTAAAGATGTGCCCTTCTTACCCTCTGTGGGCACCAGCCCCGTTCTTAGACCCTTCAGAGGGTCCTGGACTAGCACACATCCTGCTTTGGGAGCCAGGTCATGCAGAGGTAACCCTGGTTAGCCCAGCAGCTCTAGTTGTGTCCCTCCAGGTGTTTAATTACAGCACTTTGCCTTCCCAAGCAGTGGGGTGTGAAAACAGCACCTCATAAAAATGTCCTGGTCCAAATAACACTCCTAAATCAGGTTCTTGGGATGCAGCCGCAATAAGCCGTGGGGAGAAACCATGGCAGCAAGGGGAAGGTTTCACCAGCTCTTAATTCTGAGGCTTGACACAACTCTCTGCAGCTGGCTCTCTGGAAAACAGCGAAGAGGAACACTTGAGAGCTCTGCCACCTCCAGCAGCTCCCCATCATTCCCACATGTGGGTGCAGACACTGCAACAACTGCAGCCCAAAGACACACAGACCAAGAGTTTCAGCTCTTTCTTTTTACCACACTTCTAATATTCTGCTGGTGGTGACAGAATCATAGAATAGTTTGGGTTGGAAGGGACCTCAAAGATCATCGAGTTCCAACCCCCCTGCCATAGGCAGGGACACCTCCCACTAGATCAGGTTGCTCAGTGCCTCATCCAGATTGGTCTTAAACTCCAGAGAGTGAGGGTGCATCCACAACCTCTCTGGCCAACCTGTCCCCGTCTTTCACCACCCTCACTGTAAAGAATTTCTTTCTTATATCAAGGCTAAATCTCCCCCCTTCCAATTTACATCCATTATTTCTAGTCCTGCCATCACATATCTTATTAAAAAGTTCTACCCCTGCCTTTCTGTAGCCCCCTTCAGGTATTGATAAGTTACTCTGAGGTCCCCCCGAGCCTTCTCTTCTCCAGGCTGAACAACCCCAACTCCTTCAGCCTGTCCTCAGAAGGCAGTTGCTCCAGCCCTTTGACCATCTTTGTGGCCTCCTCTGGACCTGCTCCAGCAGCTTTCTTAAGTTCTGAAGCTCCCTGACATGCCAGCCTTCTCCCAGGTTCCTCTTCCCAACCCTTTGCAAAAGGTCCCAGACCACAGTCTAAAAACTGCTGTAGGAAACACATCCCCAGATGGGGAACCTTGTGATTAAGAGCTCTTTAACCCAGCTGAATCCCTGCCTGCAGGATCAAAGGCAGCAGCTGGGAGGCTGGATATGTTCAGAAAGACACGGTTAATTGTGAGAGCAATTAGCCCCTGCAAGAATTCACCAAGTACATGATGGATTCTCTGAGCCTGGAAGCGTTTAATTCTCAGCAGAGATCCTTTGGAAAAATAAGCTTCTGTTTTGGCCAGGGTGGATGGGCTTGATATAGGAATAGCCCATTCTGTGCCAGAGGAGATGAGCAGAATGGTCTTTTGAGATGGAAAAAAATCTCTGAAATCTATGAAACTCTATTAATAGAGAGTGAGAGGTTTCTAGGGGGGTTTGACAGCTAGATGACAAACCTGTGCTGAATTCCACAGTATCCAAAGAAACTGCTCAGCCTCCTCCAGTATCCTCCAAGGGCTCTTCCACTGGGGGTTTTACTTTTTTCCACTGACTAGCTTGAAAACAGTTTTCCAAAGTGGAAAACTTCTCCAGCTCTTCTCCACCCGTCTCCCTCTACTCCTCCACCTGTCCTCTGCCTCAGAGACTATGTACCAAGCTTTGTGTGGGTGAACCCCTGGGAGAGGCAGCAGCAGTGAGCCATCCTACATGTGATGAGCAAAGACCTGTGGGCAGAGGGAGGAGAGACCCCACTGTGCATCTTCCCACCCTAGAGCAACCTAAAATTCTTGGCCAAACCCTCCTTGCAGACCCTGTGGAAGCCTTACAGCATGAGAGGCCTCAGAGTCACTGGGCTACAATGTTCTGCTGTTCCCAAAATAGCTGGGTTCATCAGTGTTTCCCCACTGGTTATTTCCCTTTTAACACTGCTGGGAAGCTTTATCCTCCCAAATTCATCTCTCACTATCTGTTGGCAGGGCCACGCTGCTCCTGCTGTCTCACTGCCTGCTGTCTCACCCACCTCCAATAACACAAGCAGTCGTGAAGCTTATTACATGATGTGGTTGATTAAGAATTAATAACTGCTTCCCAGGACAATCATTCCAGCCAAGGCTGCTGCAGGTTTCTTATTTCATGTGTACGTTCAGAAAAAGACAGCAGATAATGGAAAATGTAGCATCACACCCAATCATGGTTTGGGTTAGAAGG